>JAWZYT010005868.1:0-50346 GCA_034508575.1 Petrolisthes manimaculis | reverse complement strand
CTCCCTCCCTCCCTCTCTTATTCTCCCTCTTTCCCCTTCCCTCTCTCGCCCGCCTCCTTTCCCACCCACCCATATTCCCCTCCCTCCCTCGTTTTTCTGACTCCCTTTCTTCTCTCCCCTCCCCTCTCTTCCTCTCATTACCTCTCCATCCCATCCCTCCATCTCCACTCTCTATCTCCATCCCTCTCCATCCACAAACCCTCCTACTCTCTCTCTCTCCCTACCCTCTCCATCCCACCCATCCTCACTCTCTCTCTCTCTCTCTCTCTCTCTCTCTCTCTCTCTCTCTCTCTCCTTCGTCCGGCCTTGTCAGCTCTTTTTCTCTCCTCTTCCTAACAGCTCGCTAACCTATTGCTACAGCTTCCCTTTTTTTTTTTCTGCCACACTTTCTTATCTCTCCTTCTTTCCTTTCCTCGTCTTCCGTTAATCCTTCTTTCTCCTTCTTCTCTCTTCTTTACTGGCCATATTTCTTTGTTGTTTTTTCTTTTCTTTTCTTTTTGATTTCGCTTTCATCTATATTTTTAAAGCACCTTTTTTTTTCTCGTCTTTTTTTTTTTTTTTTTTTTTCTCATTCCCTTTTAATTTTTGCAATATTTCAATTCTTCATTATTTCACTTCCCCTAACTTTTTTTTAACTCCTATTCCCCTCCCATTCCCCCCTCAATAATTTCCTCCTACTGTCCCCCCTCCACCATTCCCACCACCACCACCATTCCCCCCACCACAACCATTCCCCCCTCACCACCACTCCCCCTCACCATCATTTTCCCCTCACTTTCCTCCCTTCATCTCAACCGGATTTTCCTATCTCTCTTGCTCCTCTTTCCTCTCACTTCCTCCATTGCTTCCTCTTCCTCTTCCTTCTCCTCCCACCTTTTACTTTCTATCTTCTTTCTATATTATGTTTCTCTCTCTCTCTCTCAATTTCTACTTAATGGCTGTTTCCTCTTTCTTTCCCCAATTTCTCTCCTTTCTACCCCCTCTCATCCCTCCCACTCTACCCCCTCTCTACCCCCTCTCACCCCCCCTTCCCCCCCCTTCCCCCCCCTTCCCCCCCCCTTCCCCCCCTTCCTCCGAGATCTGAAAATGATGAAGTCTATTTCGTATAATATAAGGTTGGGTTGGGTTGTGTCGTGTCACGCATCATTTACACGGGATTATTTAATTTATTTCCTCGCACTCCCGCTCCTCTGCCCCTCCTTCCCCTCCCCCCCCTCATTTCCCCTCCCCCCCTCATTTCCCCCTCCCCCCCGCTCTCCCTCCTCCCCTCCTCCCTCACTCACTTCCTTTCCCCTCGACCTCATCTACCTTACCTCTCTTCCTTCCCCTCGATCTCCACCCCCCCCCCCCTTCCTCCACCTTCTCCCTAGCTCCTCAGACACGCCTCCCTGCCCCCGTCTCTCTCTCTCTCTCTCTCTCTCTCTCTCTCTCTCTCTCTCTATTCATTTCATATTATTCTCTGGAAATAATTATGTCTTTTGTCACTTTTCTTTTTCTCTGTCCTTATACTCGTATTTCTATTCTCTCTTCATTCATATTCTATTATTCTTTACTTTTTTTTATTTCCTCTCCTACATATTTTCCTCTTTCCCATTTTTAGTCTTTTATTATTTGTTTTCCTTTTCTTTTTATCACAACATCCTTTTCCTACTTCTACTCCTCATCCTCCTTCCTTTTCGTTCATCTTCCTATCCCTCCTCCTCCTCCTCCTCCTCCTATTCATTTTTAACGTCGCTTCTCTCTTCTTTCATTTCTCTCCCCTCCCCTTTCTCCCTTTCTCTCCTTTCTCCTCGTCATCACCTCTCTTCTGTATTTCTTCTTTATCTCTTCTCTCGTTCTTTCTCTGCTTTATGAGGCAGTTTTTTCATTCTTCTCCTCCTCCTCTTCTTTCTCTTCCCCTTCCTCATTTTTTTTCTATTTCTCCCTCCTTCTTCTGTTTCTCCTCCCCTTCCCTCACTCCTTCACCTTTCTCTCACTTTCCCCAACCTCCTTTCTTCCCCTCTCTCCTCCCCTCTCTTTCTCTTTCTCCTCCCCTCTCTTCTCCTCTCCTCTTTAGTTTGGTTCCTTCCCATCCTGTCCATAATCCCTGTCTTTTCCCTTCCGCCCCTTCAATTTACTCTCTCTCTCTCTCTCTCTCTCTCTCTCTCTCTCTCTCTCTCTCTCTCTCTCTCTCTCTCTCTCTCTCTCTCTCTCTCTCTCTCTCTCTCTCTCTCTCTTTTGTATATATTCCTCTGTCTTCAGCTCCTCTCCTCACTTCTCCCTCACCTCTCTCTCTTTCTCTCTCTCTCTCACACACACACACGGTTTCTGGAGGTATTGAGAAATGAGGTGATTCTCTCTCTCTCCTGATTGAATTTAAATTTATCTGGGAACTTAATCACACTCGTATGTTTCGCCCTGAGGAAGGCTACGTTTGTCATTGAACTTCTCAGAGGATTTTTCTTCAAGATGGACCAAGGAAGGGAAGGAAGCAACGGGTGAAAGGGGAAGATGGAAGGTGTGAGAGAAATTAAGGAGAGGATGGGGAAGATGGAAGATGGGAGAGAAAGGAGAGATGGAGAGAACAAAGATGGAAAGGATGGGAGAATGAGAGATGGAGAGAGTGAAAGGATGAGGGAAAGGAGAGATGGAGAGAACAAAGAGGGAAAGGATGGGAGAAGGAAGGATGGATGGATAGAACAAAGAGGGAGAGAACAAAGATGGAAAGGATGAAATTAAGGAGAGGATGGATAGAACAAAGATGGAAGGTGTGAAAGGATGAGGGGAAGGAGGGATGGAAAGAAAAGGGAGACGATGAATATAGAATTAAGGTCGAAAGAAATGAAGAAAATGTTAAGGGAAAATTAAGCAAACGTTGAAGGGAAAGGAAGGGAAAAGTGAAAGACAGACAAAAAGGTGACAGGAAGGGAAAGATAGAACTGAGATGGTTGGCTGTGGTGGAGACTTGATATTATGGAGTCAAGAACACGTGTTGAGGAATGGGTTGATATTATACAGAGAAGAGGCCTTAGATGGGGAAAGACAAGAGGAATAAAGTGTTGAGGAATGGGTTGATATTATACAGAGAAGAGGACAGAGGTGAGGAAAGACAAGAAAGAGGAACAAAGCATCAAGCATGAGGAGTGGAAGAAGTGGGAAACGTGGATCTAGAAATAAAGGTGTTAGATTTGTGGTGGAGAATGATAAAATACAGACAAGAGATATAATTATAGAGTTGAGGATCGGGTGAGAATTATAAAGGAGAGTGTAGAATTGTAGTAAAAAGACCCCTGGATAGCTAGGAGAGGAAATAAATGGAACAATGAGTGGGGCAGTGAAGGTAACACACGATAGTGTACCTTTGGGCAGTAAACAACTACCACAGATATGTTAAAAAAAAAAAAAAAAAAAAAAAAAAAAAAAAAAAAAAAGTGGTAAATGTGACTTCAGAAACCCAACCATGCACAGGGAACAGGAATAGGGGATAGGTAGGCCGTGGGGGGTAAGGGAAGGGGGCAGGGGATGAAAGGGGGGGGGGACAAAGAGATAGGGGACACGGTGGAGATAGAGGAAGGAAGATGGTGGGGATAGAGGAAGGAGGATGGTGGGGATGGAGATGAACAAGTAAGGGGAATGTTATGGGGTAAGGAAGTTTTTTTTTTTTTTTTTTTTTGAGGGGGAAGGGATAGCAGGAACGAAGGGGAAGGAGCAAGAATAAAAGGAGAGGGAGTGGGGAAAAGAAGAAAGGAAATTAAGAGGGACAAATGGTAGAGGGAGGGTGACAAGGGAACTACCAGGGGGATTGAGAAGGGAAATGAGGGGAGAGAGAAAGGAAAGGGGAATGAGGAGGGACGAGTAAAGGAGTGAAGCAGTAAAGAGGGGAAGAAGGGAAGTGCTTGGGGATTGGTGAGAGGGAGATAAGGGGAGGAGTAAGAGGGGTGGAAGGAGGAAAGGAAAAGGAATAAAAGATGGAGTGAAGGGGAGAAAGGAGGAAAGAGAAGAGGAATTGGAGGGGATGGACAGGAGGGGGAAGATGAGTGGGAGGGAGTGGAGAGGCGATGGAAGAGGGTTTGGAGAAGTTAGAGGGGAAGTGGAGTGGAGTAGGAGAGGAAGGGAGAGGGAAGAGAGGTGGGAGGGGAGGGGACGAGAGGTGAGGGGGAGAGATGAGGGGAGAGGGGAGTGAGGGGGCTTATAATCCGCAATGGCCGCGTTAGAGCGTCACTTGAGGTCCGCAGTAAAATGTTTATTACGAACATTTGGCTCCAGCAGCGCCGCCGGCAGGAGGAGGAGGAGGAGGAGGAGGACCACGGGCAGCGGGCGGGGGGTATATTTTAATTGATTCCGAATATAACAATTAAAGTGTCACATTGGGAGCTGAGCCATAAATTAACTGGTGTGTACACTAACAATTTGGCCTCCCAGATATCCCCTTTTCATCCGAAGCAGGCGAGAGGGAGGGAGGGAGGGGAGGGGGCAGTGGCAGAAGGAGAGGAAGGTGGGGGAGGGGGGGGGGCTAGAAATAGGAGGAGGGAGCGAATGGGGGGGGGGGCGAGGAAGATAGGAGAAAGTGGAGGGGTCAGAGGAGCGGTAAGAAGAAAAGAAAGGTGCTTAGGTGAAGAGATAGATTTTGGAGGAGGGGAAGCAAGAAAGGAAGGGGTAATAGAGGGGAAACAAGAAAGGAAGGGGTAATTGAGGGAAGGAGGGGAAGGAAGGAAGGGGTAATAGAGTGGAGGAGGGGAAGGAAGGAAGGGGCAATAGGTGGGAAAGGGTAGAGGAGGAGAAAGAGGAGAAGGGGAGGAGAGCAGGAGGAATTGTAGCGGGGGATAAACAGCAGGGGTGGAGGGAGGGCAAGGGAAGTGGGGGGTGGGGGGCGCAGATCCCTGAGGTGAAAACAAGGCATGAGATGCGCTAGCTGCTGGCGGTACAGTGGCCGTGGATCCGCCCTTGATGGCCCTATTATTATCGCAGTATTGGAAAGCTGTATAATAATGGTGGTAGAATTATTAGTTTGTGTGTGTACAGAGGTGTCACTTCAGATGCGTTGGTGCAATTTTCTTGTAGAGTTATTGGGAGTGGGGGACGAGGGGTATTTGTAGTTAGTGAGGGGAGAGAGGGAGGGTAGAATATGAGGGGAATAATATATATATATATATATATATATATATATATATATATATATATATATATATATATATATATATATATATATATATATATATATATTCCTTTTGGTTCACGTGACATCTCATATCGTGAAAACAATCACATATATACTGGTGTATATTATAATAGAATCCAAATACCGAGACAAGGTGCATTTCTCATAACTGTGATATATACCATACATTGGATACATCTGACCCGTTGAACATTAACAAATCAACATAAGAGATAATCACCATTCTAATAACAATTATGGGTTCAGCTGACGAGTACTCACTGTTTACGTGTAGCGACTGAGGCAGTATTTCCCCTTTCATCTGTTCGGAACTGTACATATGTAATACCAACTTGACCCTCTCAACGTGTGTACTCAGGAGGCAACTGTACAACAAACTGGAGGTCGTGGACGAATACTTTATGACGTTTGTAAAAGATGATGTTAAATTCTATACATTGCGGCTGACCTTTTATGTTTAATTAACGCCTAACTGGTTCATTGATCACTTCACTCAATTACCGGACGCTATTGATGATCGACCTCATTATTTTGACCCTCGTGTTTTATGGGGCTTCTCTATTGGCTACCTGACCTTAATCATCCCAGGTGTGGCAGTCTCAATTTTTATTTAATTTCATGGTTCTGTCCTGAGAGAGAGAGAGAGAGAGAGAGAGAGAGAGAGAGAGAGAGAGAGAGAGAGAGAGAGAGAGAGAGAGAGAGAGAGCTGGGAGGGAACAAGGAGAGAGGGAGGGGGTCTAGAAAGGGGCAGAGGGATCAAGGAGGGGTCTTGGAGAGAGCGAGGGAGGGATCAAGGAAAGAGAGTGGGAAGGAGCCAGGAAGGAAGGAAGGAAGGAAGGAAGGAAGCCCGTTCATGATACATGTCGCTGGGGTTCCCATTCGTGATAATTAGCCTTGACAATTATGATGACTTTCTGGGTGATGTATGGCTGGATTTTAATGTGTCTTCAGAGTCTGGCAAAAGTGAGACCCGGGGATGAGGGAAGGTGAAGTTGCGAAGGTTTGGACGGCTGGCTGGAACTTCTCATAAAAAAAAAGGACGAAAAAGAAAAAGGAAAACCAAGAAATTAAGAGATGAAAACAAATAAAAATGTTGGATTCCTGTGAGTGTAATTTATTAAGTTGAGGAGAGGAGAGGAGAGGAGACGTTGTTGGTGAAATGGAGAAACTCGTATTATTCTTTGCATTATCAGGACGAGACAAGTATTTATAGCCAAGATCAAAGAAAGTGGAAGGTTTGGTCTGACTTTGTTTACTGTAGTTGTTGAGTTGGTTGGTTGGTTGATTGGTTAATTAGTTAGTGCGTTGGTTGGTTGATTGACAAGTTGGTTGATTAATTTGTTTTTATATATATATGATCTGACACTGGACATAGGCTTCATGAAGCCCGTTACCGTGGCCCAGGTCAACTGCTGCACACACACACACAATTGATTGATTTGATGTTGATTGATTGTTTGGTTGGTTGATTGGCTGAGTTGGCTAGACGAACCTACCATCCTTCATCCCACCACCACCACCACCACCACAAAAACAAGACATCATTCGATGGCAATACCGCCCCAGCGACCACTCGCCCTTTGCTATCTTTATTTTTTGTGACCTTGACCTTCGACCGATTTTGCCCAAAAGTTAATAATTTAGTTTTATGATGAATATCTATCAATAGAAAAAATAGGAACATCATACGGCTAAAAATGTGGACGCTAGACCTAAAACAGACACTTGACCTTTGCTATCTTTATTTTTTTGTGACCCTGACCTTCGACCGATTTTGCCCAAAAGTTAATCATTTTGTTTTATGATGAATATATATCAATAGAAAAAAAAAACATCATACGGCTAAAAATGTGGACGCTAGACTTTTAACAGACACACGAACAGATAAATAAATAAATAAATAAATAAATATCCCGCACCGAAAACAATATACCTCCCCCTTCGGGGCGGGATAATTAGGGTTGGATTCTAGTGTGTGTAATCCATCGCTGGTGGTGGTGGCACTTAAAGAGTTACGCCTTCAACTAAATCTGAGAAGCAAGCATTTCCACAAAGATATTTTTCCCTGAGACTTGTGAGAACTGTGAGAGAAGTGACGCTGGGGGGGGGGGGGGGAGTGGGGGGGGATGCATGATGAAGGTGTTCCAGAGGAGGTCATTGGTGGTGGTGGTGGTAGTGGTGATAGTGGTGGTGGTGGTGAAGTTATTAAAATGTTATGGTGAGGTTACTGGTGGTGGTAGTATTAGTGGTGGTGATAGTATTAGTGGTGGTGGTGGTTGTGATGACCCCGCCACCTCGACCTCTTGCACCACCGTCATCTGTTACCCACCACTTTCTCACTCCACCACCACCACCACCACCACCACCACCTACTCACACCACCACCACCACCACTACTCCAACTTTGCACATACTGCCTGACCCCAGTACTTGGCTTGACACTCCAGCACCAGCAGGAGTCGTCGTGGCACCACCATCTCCCCGGGGACAGAGTGTCTTGAAGGTATAAAGGTACACTTCATTAGACCCGCTGACTCACCAGATAAAACACACCTCTGGAATAAGAGCAGCTGCTGTAGTCTAATATCTCAGCTGGATTATTGCAGCAAATGGAACGAATGTATTCCAATTACGGTGATGCTTGAGCAACACTGGCTAAATTACGCAAAATATAATTACATATTAGAGGCGTGGTGGAGATGGCAGTGTTGGCTGGCAAGTTGACTGGATGGTTGGCTGGTTGGTTGACTGGATGGTTGGCTGGCTGGCAGGTTGGCTGGTTGGTTGACTGGTTGGCTGGTTGACTGGTTGGGTGGTTGACTGGTTGGCTGGTTGACTGGTTGACTGGATGGTCGGCTGGCAGGTTGGCTGGCTGGCTGGCTGGCTGGCTGAGTGGCTGTGTGTCTGGCTGGCTGGTGCTGGAGGCCGCCTTAGGTCACGCTCTTTTACCACTGTTGACAACTTAACGGCTCATTTTCCACATCAATTCATAAGGCAACTTTTCCATTAAGGCAGATGACGTAAAAAAGGCGGGCCGTAACTCTGGCGGCATCCACCCTTGTTTCCGCAACGCCCCCTCTCCCTCTGGCGGCACAAATCTTAACCAGCGCGCGGGACATTTTAAATTTTCCCCCACCAGTTAAAAAATGTCCCCCCGCCAGAACTTTGGTCCGTCGGAAGTCACAGGAGGTTCATAAATATGGCGGATGATACCGGCGAGATGAGCGCGGCAGGAAACATTATTACCATAAATTTTGCACTTGTAACCCGGCGAGGGCGACGAGGGAGTCCGTGTGATTAAGATAAAGGTGGGGGAGGGGAAGGAGACCCGGCGACGGAAAGGCGGCTGGGTGTCATAATTCTGCGTTATTATTAATGATGAGTAGGGTGACTGTGGGACCTGCTGGCATACACACATACACACACACACACACACAATTTGGTTAGACCGTGGTGGCAGGGTTAGGGAAGGCAGGGAGGGAGGTAGCGTTGGGAGAAGGAGGAGGAGAAGGAGGAGGAGGGTAAGGAAGGCGTGAAGCAAGGAAGGAGGAGAAGGAGGAAGAGGGAGTGAAGTGGAAGTGATGAAAATGAGGCCAAGGAGTGGGGGCAGTGGAGGGTGAATGAGAGAGAGAGAGTGAGTTTGTGTTAGAGAGAGAGAGAGAGAGTGTGAGTTTGTTAGAGAGAGAGAGAGAGAGTGAGTTTGTTAGAGAGAGAGACAGACAGATACGGAAAGAGAGGCACAGATCGAGAGAGAGAGACAGAAATGGAAAGAGAGGGACAGAAATGGAAAAGAGAAACAGAGAGAGAATGGAGAAGAGATATTACTGACAAGGTGTAAAGAAGGGAATGAGACAGAGGAAGATTGGAGGAGAAGAAGTGAGGAAAGGAGGAGGAGGAGGAGGAGGAGGAGGAGGAGAAAGAAAACGTAAAGATAATGAAACGTAGAGAAATGGAGGAAAGTGAATAGAGATAAAAGGAAGACACAGATGAGAATGGAGGAACCAGAGGAGGAGGGGGGGGGTAGGGGATTGTGGGCGGTGAGGATGGAGGGAGTGAATGTATGTTGAAGGGGCTTGGGTGAGGATGGTGAGGAAGGGGTGAGGATGGAGGGAAATAAATGGGGATAAAAGTTGACTAGGAAAAAAAAAATAATAATAAAGATTGTAAACCTAGATAAAAAAAGAAAGGCTAAAGAAAATAAGATAAAAACAGGACAGAAAATACTAAATAATAAAGAGGAATAGAGGAAATGAGAAATAAAGATGGGAGGAAGAAACACCTGAAGAACAAAGGAGGAGTAAAAGAACTAAGAAATAAAGAAGGGAATAAGGGACTGGACAATAAAGGACAGAAAGGAATCGGAAATAAAGATGGGAAGGAACGACTGGACGATAAAGAAGAGAAGGAAGGACTGGGGAAGTAAAGGGGAAACTGTATAGCCAAGATATTGTGGCAGTAGAGGTAGAAAGGATGTGTGTGTGTGTGTGTGTGCTGAGGAGAGAGAGAGAGAGAGAGAGAGAGAGAGAGAGAGAGAGAGACGAGAGAGAGAGAGAGAGAGAGTGTGTGTGTTAGTGTGTGTGTGAGAGTGTGTTAGTGTGTGTTAGTGTATGAGAGAGTGTGTTAGTGTGTGTTTGAGAGAGAGAGAGAGAGTGTGTGTGTAGTGTGTTATAGTGTCTGTTTGAGTGTGTGAGTGTGTGTGTTTGAGTGAGTGAGAGTGTTTTTTTTCAGCGTTAGTGTGCGAGTGTTAGTGTGTGTTTGAGTGAGAAAGAAAGTGTTGTGTGTGTGTGTGTTTGAGTGAGAAAGAAAGTGTGTGTGTGTGTATGTGCAGAAATGAGAAGGGAGGGGGATGAGAAGGTCGTGGTGGTGGTGGTTGGGGGTGATGAGAGGAGGGAGACGGAAGCGAGTGGGTCCCGGGAGAGAGAAGATATATCTGTGTGGGTGTCATGGGAAGAGATGGGAGGGGAAGGAAGAAGATAGGGATTGGGGGGTGGGGGGGGGGGAGGAATGGGGGCAGGAAGGGGGGGGGGTTAGGATCACAAGATGTCAGGGGGAGTGATGGCATGTGAAGAGAAGGAAGGGGGTTAGTTTAAAAGAAGGGAAATGAAGGGAATATAGTTGGGAATTAAGGATGGGGAAATGTGAAGGAATGAAAAGTGTTGGGGAGAGATGAAAGAGGAAGGAAATGAAAGGTTTACGAGAGATGGAAGAGGAATGAAGAAAGATAAGGAAAGGCAGGAAAAAGGAAAAGTTGGAAAATAGAAAAAAGAGGACGGAAAGAAAAGGTTGACGAGATATATAAGAGAAAAGGAAAGGAAAGGTTAGGGAGGAGATGAAAGGGACAGAAAAGGAAGATTGGAAAAAGAGGAAGTAAAGGAAGAGTTGGAGGAAGAGGAAAGAAGGAAAGGTTTGGGGAGAGATAGAAGAGTAAGAAAATGAAGAGTTGGAGAAAGAGAAAGAAAAGAAAAAGTTGGAGGAAAAGGAAAGAGGAAGGAAAGGAATGGTTTGAGGAGAAATAGAAGTGGCAGGAAAGGGAGAGTTGGAGAAAGAGAAAGGAAAGGAAAAGTTGGAGGAAAAGGAAAGAGGAAGGAAAGGAAAGGTAAGGTTGTGTGGAAGGATGAGTGACAGAAAGAGGACAAGAGAGGTAGGTAGGTAGGTGGCTTTTTAGTGTGTCAAAGTCGGTGTTGAAATGAATCCATCCTTTCATTGTCACTTAAAAAATACTGACACTTGAAACAGACTTTATGATGACAGTCTAGTTTTGTACAGGCGAAATGTAGCAAATAATCTGGAATAATAACAATAATGTAAATAAATAAACGTAAATCTAATAAAAACATAAATGAAATGGAAAAAGCAACCAACCAGTTCATCATAAATACTGAGCAACAAAACAGACTAAGATATGATGAAAATGTGGCAAATGTGCAACCTGGTGAAGATGCATTATGGCCAATAGATTTATCCCTGCATTGTCCATCACCCTATACTTTGTTGGGGTAAAGTTTTCTCGTGAACCACCAACCACTCCAGTCGATCACTTTCAGCTCTTTAATTGAGGGGGAAGGAAGTACGGTGTTGATAAATCTGGAGCCAATGTTTCTCTCCAGACTATTCCAAGCAACAGAACACCATTATTGTTGTTCATTTGGTTCTGTTTCCTGGCATACTTTGGAGGAATGAAGGCACTCCAATGTAACAAAAGTGAATTATCCCCTTAAACTATCTCTCCTCTCACATTTGTGTTTATTTTTTTTTTTCATTTTTTTATTTTTTTTTTGTATAGTTTGTTGTTACTCTTCTCTACCCCCTTCCTTCCCTGACGTCATGTGGCTGGCTGATGTGAAGGTATTGGTGTTTTCCTTCCAGTCAATTCATCAATCAGTTAGTGGGTAATAAAGTGTCAATGTGTGTGTCGCTGGGGAAAAGAAGGAGGGAGGGAAGAAAAGGAGAGAGGAAAGAAAGGGGGCTCAGGTCAGTCAGTCAGTCAGTCAATCAGTCAGGAGTGGGGAAAGGGAGCTAGGAAGGATGATGGGCGGAAATAGGGATATGAAGAAGAGAGAGGGAAGGAGATGGGGAGGAAGAGAGTGAGGAGAGGAGATGTGGAATAAGAAGAAAGAGGAGAGGGAAGGAGATGTGAGGAAGAGAGTGAGGAGAGGGAAGGAGATGGGAGGAAGAAGAAAGAGAGGGAAGGAAGGGGAGGAAGAAAGAGAGGGAAGGGAATGGGAGGAAGAAAGAGAGGGAAGGAAGGGGAGGAAGAGAGTGAGGAGAGGGAAGGAGATGTGGAGGAAGAAGAAAGAGAGGGAAGGAAGGGAAGGAAGAAAGAGAGAGAAGGAAGGGGAGTACAACCTAGCCTCCTCTCTCATCATGTTGTGAAGCAGGTATTTAAGGATGTATCAGTCTTCCATGAACCCATCAGGAATATGAGATTATCCGTAAATTGACGATAAAATGTTCTTTATGGGCCATAACTTGTTGCCTGGGTCTCGGGTTGGCAGGTAATAAAGTCTTCAGCTGTATTAAAACATTCGACTCATATTCACCCAACTGGACCAGGTTTCAGACGAGTTTTTTTTTTTTTTTTTTTTTTTTTTTTTTTTTTTTTTTTTTTTTTTTTTTTTTTGCGTGTGTGGGTGTTTTGTTTTTGTTTTTTCAAGGACAGGTTGCACATCACTTAGTCTGTGTTAGGTGAGCAAGAGTTAGGTTAGATAGGATTAAGTTTTTGTAGATAGTTTAGGTTAGGTTAGGTTAAGTCGAGTCAGCACGAATATCATCAGGTAGCAGAAATTTCTTTGGTAGGATGGATCTCAATTCGAAGGCAGTTGGGAGAATATGGATGTTGACTGGCCGTGTCCCCCCCCCATCCCCCCCCGCCCCCCGTCGTGCCCTGCCCCTCCCACACACTCAATGGGGGCCGCCACCCCTTGCCCCGCCCCGCCTCGCCCCGCCCCACCCATCATAATATTTACTATAGGCCTGCCAGCGTTTCCTTACAATTTAAATCCGTTATTATTATATTATTCTTATTGATATTCTGACCATTTTTTTTTTATCTCTTTCTTGCTGTTTTTCTACCTCTTTTTTTTTTTCCTTCATTTTCTGGCTCGTACTTCCTTTTCTATCCCTAGTAATGACTTCTCTTCCTTAACCTTTTCTTTAACTTCATTTCATTACATTACACAGTTACTTATCCAGTTATATCTATTTATCTATCTATATCTATCTATATCTATCTGTGTGTGTGTGTGTGTGTCTGTGTGTCTGGTTCATTCCTGCCTCGTGTCTCCTTAGTGTGATGTAGTTTGATTGGTTCCTCACGTGTCCATCTTCCTGTCTGATTCTCGACTGATGCCTTGCAGTCTGTGTCTCATTCCTGTCTGTCTCTTTTACGGATCTGTCTCTTCTCTGTCTTTTGTCTCTCGCTGATTCACTCTCTCCATTGCTATCTCTCTCTCTCTCTCTCTCTCTCTCTCCATCTCTCTCTCTCTGTCTCTCTCCTCTCTCTCCTCTCTCTCTCTCTCTCTCTCCTCTCTCTCTCTCTCTCTCTCTCTCTCTCTCTCTCTCTCTCTCTCTCTCCTTCTTCTTCGAGGGAATTGGAAGTGAAAGGGGACGAAATTATAGTTGGTGATGGTTGGGGTAGAAAGGGAAGGGGGAATGAAAAGGTTCTGGTTGGAGAGAGAGAGAGAAAGGATGGATGGTGTTTGAAAGAAGGTTTGTAAAAGTGGGTTAAAGAGAAGTTAAAAGAGGCTGGGGTTAGGGTTGTTGGGGTTGTAGGTTGTGGTTAGAGGTGGGGGTTGTATAGGTTGTGGTTAGCGTCGGGGGAGGGGGGGTTGAAGGGTGGCTGGTGTTAGGGTAGGGGGGGGGGGGTTGCAAACAGGCTGGTTGGGGTTAGTATCGTGGGGGGAAGGGGGGTTTTTAGGCAGGCAGGCAGGCTGGTTGGTGTGTGTTGGATGGGGTTTGGGTCAAGGGTGTGTGGTTGGTGGGTTTGCAGTGTTCTTTTAACCAGTCTGTTTGTCTCAGCAGGTGCGAAGAGTGGAAGGCAAATTACCGAGTCCCCCGTCAAATTGATTCTAGACCGCTATAATTCGGACACGCCAAGTTGTCTCTAAGCATCTATAATTTGCAGCAATGAATGGCATTTCTGATAGCAAAGGTGTTAATTATTATTGCAGGTAAAGAAAAGAAGACAAAAAAATATTAGAATTACTCGGTAGAAGTGTGGTTGATTGGTTGGTTTTCTTGGTTGGTTGGTTGGTTGGTTGGTTAGTTGAGAAGTTGGTTGGTTAGTTGGTTGGTTGGTTGGTTAGTTGAGAAGTTGGTTGGTTGGTTGGTTGTTTGATTTAATTGGTTGATTGATTAGGTTGGTTGGTTGGTTGGTTGGTTGGTTGTTACATTCCAATGGTTATAAGTTTCAGTTCAGTCCATCGTTGTGAATATTTTTGGAGAAACTGGTTCTTGAATTACATTACCATTATCGAGAAAACCAAGCAAGTAAAGTAACAAGGGAGCCGGTACATTTTCACCATACTAGAAAAAAAAAATATTGTAAAAAAAAAAAAAAAAAAAAAAAAAATATAGTAAAAAAAAAAAGAAAAAAAAATGATAGTAAATAAATAGAAATAAAAAAAAAAGGATAAATAAAGGGACTGGAGTGTAGCTATTAGTCTATATAACTGAAGGAGTAAATTCCCTTCTGAGTTGTGTAGCATGAATGAGTTAGTAGAGTTCTGTATACACCTTGTTAGGGCAAATACTAACGAGTGTCCCAAATTGATGCCTTGTAAGGAACGGTACGAACGAGTAGAATATATGATTGATACCTTAGACGTGCCAATATGAAGAACAAGTTAACGAGTTATAGCCTCGTTGGGGAAAATATGGACGAGCCTCGAAGATTATGCATTATTAGTGGAGATATTGATAGGTATCGAAATTGAAGCCTTTCTCTGAGGCCCCAAATAGGAATGAATCTCCCAATGGCTGCCTTGTTAGGGGCGAGATGTGAATGGGTATCTATCTAATCTTCTGTGCCTTGTTAGAGCAGACGTAGATTGGTATCCAAATTAATGAATGCCCTTTGGAGTGAAAAAATAAATGCATCTTCAAATTGATACCTGGCTTTTGAGGGGGAGGGATACGAAGGGGTGTCGAAATTGATGCCCCTTAAGGAGAAACTATTTATGAATGGGTGTGTTTATGTAGGTAAATCTGGGGCAGATGATTCCTCCAAAATATTTCAAGTAACAGGTCACCATTATTTATGTTATATAAAATTATACTGTATATATATATATCTTTTTTTGTCTGGTCCTGTTTCCTGGTATACTTTGGAGGAATCAAGGCTCTCCAATATACCAAAAACTATGCTACTACTCCATTAAGGATCCTGTAAACATGTATGAGAATTGGATACTTCTGATTCCTCCTAACTATGCTACGAAACAAGTTCCTTCTATACAGGTGGTGTTTCGTGGCGATATTTGAAGGACTCATGCACTTACCTCCACTTTCCTGACAACATCACAGGGTCCCTTAAGGAGGAAGTTTTGTGTTGGTAAATCTGGAGTAACTGAATCCTCCAAACTATTCCAAGCAACAGAACACCATTATTTTTGCTCTTCTGGTCCTGTTTCCTGGTATAACTTGGAGGAATCAAGGCACTCCAATGTAACAAAAACGAATTACCACCTTAACTTGCATGATGTTACCTTGAGCATGACACCGGTACACTGGTATTAGGTTGCAGGTGTGTGTGTGGGTGTGTTCTTCTCTCCCACTCCCTCCCTCGCTCTCTCCTTCTCCCCCTCGCTCCCTCTCTCCCCCTCGGCCTCTCTCTCCCCCTCGGCCTCTCTCTCCCCCTCGCTCCCTCTCTCCCCCTCGGCCTCTCTCTCCCCCTCGCTCCCTCCTTCTCCCCCTCGGCCTCTCCCTCCCTTCCTAGCTCTCTCCTTCTCTCCCTCCCTCCCTCCCTTCCTCCCTTCCTCCCTCCCTCCCTCCCTCCCTTCCTCCTTTCCTCCCTCCCTCCTATCCTTGCCTCCTCCCACCATCAATGATTGGAGCGCCGTAGGAGATGATTTTTGTTATTACCGTCCCACCCTACCTATTTTATGGCTTAAGGTGCATCATTTTACCCTCCTCACATTCATACCTTCTTCTTCTTCCTCCTCCTCCTCCTCCTCCTCCTCCTCCTCCTCCTCCTCCTCCTCCTCCTCCTCCTCCTCTCCTGATGATGATTTAAGTGGTTTTTAATATAATTGGGTATATTTTGATGTGCTCCATGAAACAACTCTCCAAACGTCTCGAACAAATATTTAATTTAAGAGGGACAGTCATCTCATGTAGTCGATTTGGAAGGCTACTGTTATAGGCTGATTCCTCCAACTTATGCCAAGAAACAGGCCGCCCTCAATATACTGTACTTTTAGTAGGATAGTTTATGTTTTGTTGTAGTGTTTGGAGGGCTGCTTAAACTCCAAAAACACCCCTCAAAAACTTCACACATATACTCACTCGTAAAAAAACTTTCTTAGTAGGTTAAAATGTTCACACTTACACTAATTTAAGGACATACTTATAATCACGCACACTCAAACGTAACGGGACAATTATAAGTATGCAAGAACTCAGTCACACTTACACACACACACACACACACACACACACCACAAAACGTACACACACACACACAAACATACAAACACATTCTCCACTTACACCTTAACACTCACACACACACACACACACACACCACAAAACGTACACACACACACACACACACACACACACACACACACACACACACACACACACACACACACACCATCACGTCTTTCTTCTCAATTACTCGTGCTTCTCAAAACAATCAGGTGTTTGCTTGATCTGTTTTCCCTCTCCTCTCTCGTGTTTACATTATCGACGATTTGTTTTACCTCCGCTTCCGCCTCTTCCCCCCCCCCCTCCTCTCTCCCCTCCCCCCCCCTTCTCTCCCCCCCTCCCCCTCTCTCCTCCCCCTCCCCTCCTCTCTCCCCTCCCTCTTCTCCTGTTTATCTTTCGTCTCATTTTTATTCCCTTTCTCTTCTTTTTCGTGTTAGTCGTCGTCGTCGTCTTTCTCTCACCACTTTTTTCTTCATCAACTTGTCCCTCTCAAGTGTTGTTCTGTCCTGGTCTTGTTTGTGTTTTTCTTCTTCTGGTGGTTTGCTGGGGTGGGGTGGGGGGGGGGGGTATCTGTTTTTTGTCTGTCTTCTTCTCTGTCTTCTCTTTCTTCTTTCTTTTCCTTTTTTCTCTGTCTTCTCTGTCTTTCTTTTTTCTTCCTTCCTTCGTTCTTCTCTTCCTCTCTGTCTTCTTCCTTCCATCTTTTTCTTCCTTCTTGTTTTCCTTTTCATACTTCCTCTTATCTTCCTCCATCTTTCTTCTCTTCCTTTTTTCTTTTCTTCCTTCTATTCCTATTCCTCCTACTTCTCCTCCTCTTTCTCCTCCTTAATTCTCCATCTCCTTTGTTTCGTCTTTTGGCCTTTTCTCTTCTCTCCTCTTTATTGCTTATGACATCCTTTCTGTTATTCGATCCCTCCATTCCAATCCATAATTTCCTATCAAACTCAAAATTAATCAAAACACAGAAAGTATATAAAAGAACAAAACAAGAATAAACATCAATAAAACATTATAAACAAGTGAAAAAAAAAATGTATGAACAGAAAAAAAAAAAAAAAAAAAATGTATGGTAAATAAAGAGTAGCTTAAAAATGGGTTATACAAAGAAAGTTTATTTATTTCGTGACATAGAGGAAAGAAATGATGTTAGGTGAGCCGCTGGTGATGAGAGGGTGAAGAAGGAAGGAAGGAAGGAAGCAACGAAGGAAGGAAGGAAGGAAGGAAGGAAGGAAGGAAGGGTGCAAGGGAGGGAGAATGGATGGATGAGATGAATGGTATGGTAAGAGAGAGAGAGAGAGAGAGAGAGAGAGGGAAGGTAGGTAGGTAGGTTAGGTAGGTAGAGAAATACAGAGTGAGTAAGAAAGAGTAGACAGACTAAATTTATGGTGATTGAGGAAGTGTAGAAGAGAGAGAGAGAGAGAGAGAGAGAGAGAGAGAGAGAGAGAGAGAGATGGATAAGTATAGATGGATAGAGAGATAGTGAGCGATATGATGATAGACATATAGAGAAATAGAGTGATAGATAGAGGTAGATAGATAGGTAGAGGTCGGTAGATAGATAGGGAGAGAAACAGATAAAGAGAGAAATAGTAGGAGAAGGAGAAGAAGAAAACGGAGAAAAAAAAGAATAGGGAGAAGGAGAATCAGAGAATGAGAAGAGGGAGGAGAATAAGGAGGAGGAGGAGAAGAAGAAGAGGGAGAATAAGAAAGAGAATAAGGAGGAGAAAAAGAAAAGGGAGAATAAGAAGTAGAGGAAGGAGGATAAAAAGGAGAAAGAGAATAAGAAGGAGAAGTAGAGGAAGGAGAATCAGAGGGAGAAGTAGAATAAGGAGAATAAGAAGAAATAGAGGAAGGAGAATAAGAAAGAGAAGAGGAAGGAGAATAAGAAAGAGAAGGAAAATAAGAAGTAGAGGAAGGAGAATAAGAAAGAGAAGGAGAATAAGAAGAAGTAGAGGAAGGAGAATAAGAAGAGGGAGAAGGAGAAGGGAAGGGAAAAGTGACTAATTAACCCCAATGTTATGGCTTGTTGGTGAAGGGGCGAGGGTAGACCAAGAGGAACAAGAGTAAAGAAGAGGGAAACAACACACCCAAGAAGATATTACACGAGGAAGAGGAGGAGGAGGAGGAGGAGGAGGAGGAGGAGTAGGAGGAAGAGGAGGGAAGAGAGGGGAAAGTGATGGTGATGATTGTGGATGAGGAGAGAGAGAGAGAGAGAGAGAGAGAGAGAGAGAGAGAGAGAGAGAGAGAGAGAGAGAGAATGAATGTAGATGATGTAGAAAACAGATACAACTTATTACCAGTATTATTATTGTTATTATTATTATTATTATTATTATTATTATTATTATTATTATTATTATTGCAATGGTTTTTATTGTTAATATGTATATTATTATTATTATTATTATTATTATTATTATTATTATTATTATTATTATTATTATTATTATTATTATTATTATTATTATTCCAATGGTTTTTATTGTTAATATGTATAATTATTATTATTATTATTATTATTATTATTATTATTATTATTTTTATTATTATTTAATTTTCTTTGTCTAGGGGAGAGATTATCTTGCTATGAGTCGAGAGAAACTAACATAGGCTTTATTAGTGTGGCAGTCAGTAATGAGGTGTTGTTTGTGTGTTATTAAAGACCCTGTGATCGTGTATGAAAATTAGAGACTTCTGATTCCTTCTGACCAGACCACGAAACAAGCTCCTATATAGGTGTGTGTGTTTCGTGGCAATATAGGAAGGACTCACTCACCTCCAATTTTCTGTAGTCAGAAAATTGGAGGTAAACAAGTCTTCTTTCCACCCCCACCTCTCTCGTCTTTCTTCCTCCTAGCCTCTTCTTTCCACCTCCACCTTATTCTCTCTCCACCTTTCTTCCTCCTAGCCTCTTCTTTCCACCTCCACCTTATCCTCTCTCCACCTTTCTTCCTCCTAGCCTCTTCTTTCCACCTCCACCTTATTCTCTCTCCACCTTTCTTCCTCCTAGCCTCTTCTTTCCACCTCCACCTTATCCTCTTCTCTCCTCTTTCTTCCTCTTGAACCCTGCATGTGTCACCCCACCCCGACTCGACCAATTAAGCCGACTAATTACCACATGTCCGTCTGTCGCGTCAGCCCGTCCTCAGGCCCCGCTGGTCAAAAATTAATGAAAGGATCAGCCCCACTAGACAGAACACAGGCTGGCTGGCTAAACGTGCAAGGAGAGTCAGGGGGAAAAATAAATGCGAGTTCTGCTGGAAAGGGGATATTATTATTATTATTATTATTATTGTACCATTTCAAGGGACCGAGAATTATCATTATTATTTTTTATTGTTTTTTTGTTTATTTATGTATTTTATTTTGCTTGGGTTTGCGAATTGGCCTATAGGACATGTTGATTCATCCAGGTTTCGTCACGAATTTTACTTATTATTGTTATTACTATTATTATTGTTGTTATTGTTATTGTTATTGTTATTGTTATTGTTATTGTTATTCTTATTGTTATTCTTATTGTTATTCTTATTGTTATTCTTATTCTTATTCTTATTCTTATTCTTATTCTTATTCTTATTCTTATTCTTATTCTTATTATTATTATTATTATTATTATTATTATTATTATTATTATTATTATTATTATTATTATTATTATTATTATTTTTTTTTTTTTATTAATTTTTTCTTTTATTATTTTTTTTTATTATTTTTTTGTATTAATTTTATATTTTATTAATTTTTTTTATTATTATTATTATTTTTTTTTTTTTGTATTAATTTTTTTTTAATTTTTTTACAGTCACCACCGCCACAAAAAATTTACCGTCACCACCGCCACAAAATTTTTACCGTCACCACCGCCACAAAATTTTTACCGTCACCACCGCCACAAAATTTTTACCGTCACCACCGCCACTGCCCCCGCCGCCGCCGCCGCCCCGCTGCTGCCGCCGCCCCGCTGCTGCCGCCGCCCCGCCGCCGCCGCCGCCCTGCCGCTACCTACCACACACATCTTACCTACCTACCCACCCACCTACTACCTACCTACCCACATCTTTCCTACCACCCACCCACATCTGTTAATACTTATCTCTGCCAAATATAAAGGGCAATGTCTCTTGTATCTCTGGGGAATAGTGAAGATGAAACATTTTATCTTGGAATCGTTAAAAATTGAAAAAAAAATATTGAAAAAATGAGTGTTTTTGAAAGTTTGGAAAGGTTGCAATTTTTAATATACATTGATTGATGATGATGATGATTGATTGATTGATTATATTATTATTATTATATGTGAATTATTATATATACAAGCACTGGCTTCGCCAGCCACGGCTACGCCGTGGGTGCTTTTGCCTGCGGCGCTGCTCGCTTCGCTGCTCTCTCTCTCACACACACACACACACACAGACACACACACACACACACACACACACACACACGAATGACATGATGATACCCTATAATTACCACTTTATAATCCGAATCACATCACCCCAGCTTGTAATGTCACTCTGGCAGGTCACTTCTTTTACTAGTCCCATTCTCTATCTTTACACCTCCCACCTACATCAAAACAAATCACTATCTTCACTTTCCAATTACAACTATAGTGTAAATCTTCCTCTTAGTTCATCATCCTTCCTACCTTTCACTTCTCAGGATTTATTTTTTGTTTTGTTTTTTCATCTGTAACTTTTATCACCCTTCACTCCTTGATGAATGCAGGATTATTATTTTTTTTTTCGTATCATAAAGTAAGACGTGTTCCTTGTAGTTAGTTTTCTTCACACAAATATTATGGTGTAGGCTCCCAGTTTTATGCTTGGCCAATTGTGAGTATACTTCCCAGCCAGCCAGCCAGTCAGCCAGCCCACTAGTAAGCCAAGAAGCCAACCAGCCAGTCAGTCAGTCAGCCGACTAGCAAGCCAACCAGCCAGCAAGCAAGCAAGCAAGCCAGTCAGCCAACTATAAAGTCAACCAGCCAACCAGCCAGCCAGCCAACAAACCAGCAAGCCAACAAACCAGCCAACCAGCAAGCAAATCATCCAACAAACCAGCCAACAAACCAGCCAACCAGCAAGCAAATCAGCCAACAAACCAGCCAACCAGCAAGCCAGCCAGCCCTGCCCTCCCACCCGCCTCCCACGCATCCCGAAATTCCGTGTTTAGACCGACCCTCTGAGCAGCTGTCTTGAGGCGACCACACTGAGGGACAGAACAATTAATGCATCAACTCCTTCGCTGCCAACTTAGTCTGCACCGGCTCTCTCTTCCTCGGACACTCATTGTGCCTCCCGTCCATTCAAGTTGACAGCCCCAGCGCCTGTCACTCCCCACCAAAGTTTGTGTAAAGTTTCCCCAAACAGTTTGCCTACACACATCCGGGGTCTTGGATTAAATGGCTGGGGGTTTTATGAATGTGTTTACAGAGAGGCGTTGGTGTGTGTGTGTTTGTGTGTGTGTTGGGGGTTGGGGGGGGAGCGTGAGTCTGTGTGTTTGTGTGCGTGTGAGCGTATGTGAGATCACGTTTTTGTATGTGTGTGTGTGTACAGTATATAAGCGTATGTGAGATCGCGTGTATGTACGGTATATGTGTGTGTGTGTGTGTGTGTGTGTGTGTGTGTAGGTAGGTGGACGTGTGAGCCTTACAGGTGTGATGAGACTGCCACCTGCTTACCTGCCAACACTTTTCCATTGCTTCTTCTTTTTCAGACATTTTTCCTCGGCCAGTTTTTTCTTCACGTGTTTTTTTGTTTTCATTGACAATCTTAAACGTGTCTTTCCTTCCTTCAGATATTTTACCATTTGTTATAATTTTTCTACGCTGTTTCTTACTTTACGTCGCTATATTTATTAAGATATTCTCCTTGCATGATATTCATTTAACTAATAATAATCTTTGAGGATTCAGCTTCTATCTTTGTCAAGTTTCTTACTGAACTTTACCTGTGATTATTATTATTATTATTATTATTATTATTATTATTATTGTTATTATTATTATTATTGTTATTTTTATTGTTATTGTTATTGTTATTATTGTTATTATTATTGTTATTATTATTGTTATTATTATTATTTAACATCTTCGAGGATAACATATTTTCGTTGCTAAATTCGTATTGCAAATTAATCCAAACTGAGCGACCAAGAGCCTTTACCTAGAATATGTAATAGTTTAAGGTGGAAGTGCAGTGTTGGTACTGTACATCTGAAGCAAACGATTCCTCCAAACTATTCCACTCAACAGAACACCATTATTTTTGTTCATCTGGTCCTGTTTCCTGGGATAGTTTGGAGGAAGCATGGCACTCCAATGTAATAAAAGTGAATGACCACCTTTACTAATATTACCTGAGTATTACCAAACCACGATGCAAACATAGTGGTGGTTCTGGAGGTGAGGTCAGGCATGTGCAGTTGTGGTCAAGTGTTCGTGACCATCCGCATGTAATTACGACACTCACAGCGGTGGTTATGAGGCCACAGTGTCTGAAAGAGGTGGTGGTGTTGGTGTTGGTGGTGGTGGTGGTGGTGGTGGTGTATGAGAATGAGAGGCTATGTTATATTTTCCTAAAAAAAAAAAAAAAAAAAAAAAAAAAAAAAAAAAAAAAAAAAACTATACCTCCAAATACCTCCAAAACAAAACACTATACAAACACACATACAGGGCCTGTGGTGTTGTGGTGTATTTTGGGGGTATCGTTGGTCGCCAATTTGCCAACATCATCATCGTAGTTCACTTATAAGGCATTTTTATAATAAATATTTTTTACTTTATGTTTATCATGTTCGGAAATACAAAACCGAATTCCTTCTAAAGTAAAAATAATGCTAAGATATTCTGTACGTTCTAAAAAAAAAAAAAGGCATGAAATTTTTACAACGTCCCCCAATGTATGCAGTACTTGGAGAACATAACTCAAATGTATTCAGATTATAATTGCAGCCGAAGCATATCACAATACGTCACGAAAAATTATTCCACTGTCTTCATGCACCGATGATAATGTGCCTAAATTACCAGGCTAAGCATAGTATAACTCACAACACGTTCAGATGAATTACACAAAATCATAACAATTACTCTCGAATTCTCCCAAGAACTGTAGCAACGAATTAAAGATAAAGAAAGAGCAAAATGATAAGGAAAAAAAAAATATATATATATATACACGAGTAAGTAAGGTGATCCTGTGGTGGTTCCTTGCTGACATAGTTCAATTACACGATGCTAGCAAAGGAATCTATATTTATGCATCCTGTCCTGGTCACTACTGCCCCCTCCTACTCGTCCTCCTTCCCCCTGTTGCCCCCATTACCTTCTCCATCCCCCTGTTGCCCCCCTTACCTTCTCCATCCCCCTGTTGCCCCCCTTACCTCCTCCTGATCCCCTTCTTCCTCCCTCTCCTCCCCTCTTCCTTCCCCCAGTCCCCCAATAATAATGATAATAATTATAATCATAATAATAATACGTACAATAATAATATAATAATTACAATACACTAACAACCAAGCATTGTTCCACTAATGTGTGTGTGTGTGTGTGTGTGTGTGTGTGTGTGTGTGTGTGTGTGTGTGTGTGTGTGTAACAGTGCATGTATGTTAGAGTATGTATGTCATATGACTCTTATTGCATGCAGACTTCAAGCAAATTTGTTGTCGACTGTTTTCATGATTTATCCCAACGTGACATGCATTCGTGTGCTTGTGTGTGTGTGTGTGTGTGTGTATGTTCTTGTGTTTATGGATGTGTGTGTGCGTGTGTGTGTGTGTGTGTTCTAGTGTTTATGGATGTGTGTGTGTGTGTGTTTGTGTGTGTGTTTGTGTGGACTGAAGTTGTATGTAGTTAGTAAAGATGTTATCACTTGGGGCGGAAGGAAGGCTCATGTAAAATAATACTGTTTGGTCTTCCCTTCTCATATTCTTCATTCCCTCCTTCCTTCCTTCCTCCTCCTCCTCCTCGTTGTGGTAAGAAGATGAGTTCATGTGGTCAGTCAGTCTCTCCCACCCTCCCTCCACTTGCTCCTCGCTGTAGTATTTATATATATTGGTTTGCTGAAGCGTGTGTATGTATTGTACAGTACATACACACACTGATAAACACACACACCACACACACACGTGAGAGATACACACAAACACACATACACAAACTTATAAACATGCACACACACACACACACACACACACACACACTCAAGAATACAGAGTAGACAGACAGGTAGAGAAACATACACAGACAGACAGAGAGACAGACAAACAGGGAAGTCAGACTGAAATATAACTAATTTCTTCCTCTTGATTGTGAGACATAAAAATGGTCGAATTGGTTCCTGTCTACTTGTAATGGTGCCCAATGACGGATATTTAAACCCCTGAGTATATGTTTTATGCCAAGACTGTTGATTACTTTTTGAAGGAGAAGAGGAAGTGGTAGAAGTGATTGAGAAGTAGAAGTATAGAGGGGAGAGTGTTTGAAGAAGAGGAGGAAGTGGTAGAAGTGATTGAGAAGTAGATGTATAGAGGGGAGAGTGTTTGAAGAAGAGCAGGAAGTGGGAGAAGTGATTGAGAAGTAGTAGAAGTATAGAGGGGAGAGGAATGAAGGTAGGAAAGTTTAGGGGCGATTGAGGAAGAAAGAGGGTTTATAGTGGTGGAGTGTAAAGAAAGTTGAGGAAGGATGAGAAAGATTGTGAAAGTGATGACGATTATTGTGAGAATAGGAAAATAATTAAAAGATGATGATGATGATGCGAGTGAGAGGGAAGAAAAGAGTGAAAGTGACGATTATTGTGAGAACAGGACAAAGATTAAAAGATGATGACGTGAGTGAGAGGGAAGAAAAGAGTGAAAGTGACGATTATTGTGAGAACATGACAAAAATTAAAAAATGATGACGACGTGAGTGAGAGGGAAGAAAAGAGTGAACGTGACATGCAATAATAGGAGACATGACCTGTGTAATAAGAATAACCTGTGAAGTGATCCCATATATAAACATTATTACTACACTGAGAGAGAGTGTGTGGAAGAGTGGAAGTGAGAAAGAGTGTAAGAGTGGCTGGTATCGAAGGTCAGAAGATTGGGGCACAGGACAAGAGTAAATTCAAGACAAGGTTACAGAATGAGAGATTGTGAGTGAGGTATGAAAAACTAGTGAGTGAGGTGGAAGGAGGGAGGGAGAGATTGTGAGTGAGGTATGAAGAACTAGTGAGTGAAGTGGAAGGAGGGAGAGATTGTGAGTGAGGTATGAAGAACTAGTGAGTGAGGTGGAAGGAGGGAGGGAGAGATTGTGAGTGAGGTGCATGAAGAACTAGTAAGTGAAGTTGAAGAAGGGAGAGATTGTGAGTGAGGTGCAAGGAGGGAGGGAGAGAAGGGAAGGGGAACGTGTCGTCAAACCCGGTGTTTAGCTGCGAGTCACTGCTCTCGTGGCTGTAAATTCCTCTTGTCTTTGTCATTTTCGAGGTAATTTGAAGGTGAAGTTTATATACATGGAAATTACGGCTTCCTGGTTGCTGGTGCTGGGCTTTTCTGTGACTGGCACGACAAGCAATCATAATATATCTTACGAGTGAATTATTTATTGGGGCCTTGAAGCGGCGTTTCTTCCCCCATTTCCCCGTGATCCGTCCCTCCTTCCTTCCCCTCCCTTCATATAATATATTTCGTCGGGCCGTTCCCAGGCACACTAGACCAAGCGCCGAAATTGCCAGCCACCATAACTCCTGTATAAGATAAACACCTAAAAAAGAAACACAATAGCCAAGAGTTACCAATAAAGCTTCCTCTCCCTATATGTTCATTCTATATGCAACAGTATAGCCAAGAGTTGCCAATAAAGCTTCCTCTCCCTAAATGTTCATTCTATATGCAACAGTATAGCCAAGAGTTACCAATAAAGCTTCCTCTCCCTAAATGTTCATTCTATATGCAACAGTATAGCCAAGAGTTACCAATAAAGCTTCCTCTCCCTATATGTTCATTCTATTATATGCGTTGTGTTTGTGTATTCAGTCCTCTCTACTGTCATTGTTCGACCTTCAGTTCCTAGTTTGCTGTGTGGTGTAATGGGACTTGTTTTTATCCCTCAACAAACAAGAATCAGGCGACCTTAATAATTTTACTAACAGGGGCTTTTGTTTCGTGGTCTAGAGAGGAAAGGAATAATCACTATATAACCTTCCAATTTATACGATCCAGTGAGTATTTCCTTATTCGTGTACAGGAATCTTGTACAAATAAAAGTGAAGAACGAGTTAAGGGGATGCGGGAGTAGGGGACAGGCTTGGGGGGGATTTGGGGGGTGCAGGAATAGAGGGACAGTATCAAGATAACATAAACATACCAAGAATGTATAATTAACCATGAACGAGATCATTATAAATATGAAAATAAGAACGAATATAAAGTAGTAGGGAGTATCCAGAGAATGTCCCCTTAAGGTGGTCATTCTTTTTTGGTACATTGGAGTGTTTTCATTCCTCCAAATTGTGCCAGAAAACAGGACCAGATGAACAAAAATAAATGGTGTCCTGTGGCTTGGAATAGTTAGGAGGAATCAGTTGCTCCAGATTTACCCACACAAAACTTCCCCCTTAACCGAGTACAACCCAGGCAGGATCCTTGTGAATATAAAATAGAGGAGGAGGAGGAGGAGGAGGAGGAGGAGGAGGAGGAGGAGGAGGAGGAGGAGGAGGAGGAGGAGGAGGAGGAGGAGGAGGAGGAGGAGGAGGAGGAGGAGGAGGAGGAGGAGGAGGAGGAGGAGGAGGAGGAGGAGGAGGAGGAGGAGGAGGAGGAGGAGGAGGAGGAGGAGGAGGAGGAGGAGGAGGAGGATGAGGATGAGGATGAGGATGAGGATGAGGATGAGGATGAGGATGAGGATGAGGATGAGGATGAGGATGAGGATGAGGATGAGGATGAGGATGAGGATGAGGATGAGGAGGAGGAGGAGGAGGAGGAGGAGGAGTAAATATAAAATAGAGAAGGAGGAGGAGTAAATCTTCTAGCTGACATTCCTTCCGGTCTCAGAGAATGGGGTGTAAGGGTAAGTTATTATGAGTGGGTGGTGTTGTAGTGGCGTGTCGAGTCGCAGTGTTTTCAATTGCACCTTCCCCTGAATGTTGCAGTCGCTCTTTAAGGACGTAGGTGAGATCAAAGAGCAATGGGGAGGTGTGTGTGGTTGTTAGTGGTAGTGGTTGTTGGTAGTGGTTGGTAGTGGTGGTTGTTGGTAGTGATGGTGGTAATGGGGGTAGTGGTGGTGGTGATCGGGTTTGGCTTGGGGCTATTTGGTGTACAGTGTTTATTTTTATGATGTGTGAGGGAGAGAGAGGGAAATTTAACCGAGGGATGATTGTTAGAGTTTGAGAAAAATAACACGAAACTGGGAATCTTTAAGGGAGGAAGGAAGTATGATAATTTTAGAGGAAAAAAATAGTATCTGTTGTGATATTTATGTGATATGTAGGCCTATGTGTATATAAACGACACACACACACACACACACACACACATACACACACACACACATACACATACACATACATAAAATAAATAAATAAAAAAATGAAAATGAAAATGAAAATAAAGTATGGATAGGAAATGACGAAGGCCACCACTCACTCCCTCCTGTAATACTGTACACGTCTGGCGAGAAGTGATGATGATGATCGCCCTTCATCTGTTCACCTGTCAGCGTTAAATTTCTTAGTCTGTGGGTTTCCTGTGGTATAGTGGGGCGCCCTCAGGAAAGTCCCCCAAGCTCGTCGTCACAAACTCACGATCTCTTATAAGTTAGATGTGTTGGTGTTGGTGAGGATGATGGTGAAAGTGGTGGTGTTGGTGATTGTGGTGTTATTGGTGTTGGTGATTGTGGTGTTATTGGTGGTGTTGGTGATGATGATGGTGTTTGTGATTGTGGTGTTGATGATGATGACGATGGTGGTGGTGGGAGCTGTTCTTCTCTTCCTTCTTTTTTTATTGAGTATTTATGTATTTTTCGAAGGTGAATGGATAGTTGACAAAGTAAATACTGTAAAGGTGTATAGATAAGTGGATAGATAGATGGAAAAGTGGATAGATAGATAGATGGAAAAGTGGATAGATAGATAGATGGAAAAGTGGATAGATAGATGGATAAGTGGATAGATAGATGGATAAGTGGATAGAATCCGATAGATAGATAAATGGATTAGTGGATAGATAGATGGATTAGTGGATAGATAGATGGATAAGTGGATATATAGATAGATGGATAATTAGGTGGATAAGTGGCTCCTATATTTCCTTCATCCCTCTTCCCCCATCCTCTGTTCTCATGCCAAAGTCACCTCATAAAGCCTTGCGTTAGTACAGTACCTCCAGCCAGCCTCTGAAAACAGGTCATTAGAGGACTGAGGAAGAGCCCTTAAATTGGCCTGAGGACGGAGGAAAATATACGCCTCATGTGATATTCCGTTTAATGAGATGAGTCCGCTATACCGGGGTATTGTGAAGGCAGGGAAGGGTTTAGTTTACCTCTCTCTCTCTCTCTCTCTCTCTCTCTCTCTCTCTCTCTCTCTCTCTCTCTCTCTCTCTCTCTCTCTCTCTCAGCCTTACCCGGGTGTAATGGCACATTTATCCACGATAATATCAGCTCCCTAATAGTCAACTCTTGTGTACGTCTTCCGATAGCGCGAGTTACTGGGGGCGCGGCGACAGCTAGAGCAACATCTGTTGGTGCCGTTAGTGTTGTTGGTTGGGTGGGAGTGGTACCGAGGGAGGCCACACCACCTAAGGCCTGCAAGTGTCATCCGCCTCCATAACCCGCGAGGCATTAGGCCCAAGTCCCAAACCTTACGGGGGGAATCTTGCTCTTATACTTGTTTCTAGGCAATGGCTGATGATAGTTAGATATTTTCTTTGACTGTCACCAGATTATTATTATTCTTGTTCGAGGGAATCACGTTTAACCATAATAAAGATTTGTTTTAATTAGGTTAATTTGGGTAGGGTAAGTAAGGGTACATTTATGTGAGGTTAATTAAGATAGGATAGATCAGATCAGAGGGCAGATGACTATAAAGATTAGATTAGTATAATGTCTCATTTGGGTTTAAACAAGGTGAGAGAGAACAGCCTGGGAAGAGCAAGTCTAAATACCTTCCCTGGACCATGAGACAGTTGGGAATTCTACACCTAGGAAGCGTGGTTGCCAATGTAGCGGGTTATCTAGGGACATTGTTCAACATTTCAGATATTTCTAAACGCTTCTAGGAACAAATGAACTAATTTACATGGAGTCGGATGTAAATTAGGCACGATAATATCACTTCGCATTTTCATCTCCCCAAAAAAAGGTCTTGTAAATATCGAACACCGTAAAACGTAGACTGTGGAAAACCTCTGAATTGATCTCTCTCTCTGTCTCTCTCTCTCTCTCTCTCTCTCTCTCTCTCTCACACACAGACACACACACACACACACAGAGAGAGAGAAGTGACTGTTGCCGGCCTGGTCCCACTCCTACCCACTACTGTTACTGTACAATGGTGTGTTCCTCTGGAGACCTGATTACGGTGATGACAATACTCGTGCCTGGTGGATCAACTTGACTCTCCTGTCCACTTGGGATGCAATCTGCTGAGTGTTTGTCTTGAGTAATGACGTTTAAGGGGAGAGTATACTTTTGGTACATTGAAGTGCCTTGATTCCTCCAAAATATGCCAGGAAACAGGACCAGATGGACAAAAATAAAGGAGTCCTGTTGCTTGGAATAGTTTGGTGGAATCAGTTGCTCCAGAGTTGCCAACACTGTACTTCCCCCTAAAGGGTCCCTGTGATGTAGTCAGAAGATTGGATATAAACGAGTCCTTCAAATATGGCCACGAAACAACACCACATATGGATGGAGCTCGTTTCGCGGAATGGTCAGGATGAATCAGAAGCCTCCAATTTTCATACACGATTACAGGGTCCTTAATGAAACACAGGCTATTGAATGGAAGGTTAGCGTTGGTGCAGAAGGTTTGGGTTCGTTGTAATGGGTCCAAAATTTACCAGAAGGTCTTGGATGGGTGTGTGTGTGGGGGGGGGAGGGGGAGGTGATTTGAGTGGGTACTATAGGAGAAAAACTGGACTATGTAACATTATGCTTCTCGTGTTTATATAGGGGATAAGTTAGTTGCCAATGTGAAAATATGTTGAGGCAGTAATGATGTGAGTTGTGCCTTTGTATGTGTGTGTGCTTGTGTGTGTATGTGTATGTATGTGTGTGCTTGTGTGCATGTGTGTGTGCTTGTGTGTGTGTGTGTGTGTGTGTACTTGACTAATAATGCCGGACACTCTCATTTCTGTTATTGGACGTAATTGTGAGAAGACAGTGTTTTGGTGATTGGGCTTGTGGTGAGTGTACTAGATGTGTTTGTTTATACCTGCAGTCCGGTCGGTGTTGACAAATAACATGGGGACATCTGCTTCCTCCCCACACACACACACACACACACACACACACACACACACACACACACACACACACTACTGGACCAGGGAGTAGGGGATGGGTACCTTGAGGGGGATTATTATTTATTTGTAGGGGGTGGGTACCTTGAGGGGATTTATTTATTTTCTTCCTGACAAACTGTACTACTAGAGATGGGTTGTTGTGGATTACGGTACTTACTATTGACAATAAATCAACCCATTCTCTCTCTACTCTTTCTCATCTCTACTCTCTTTAGCTCTCTCACTCTCTACTCTACTCTCTCTTTCTCTTCTCTACTCTCTTTAGCTCTATCTCTCTCTCTCTTCTCTACTCTCTCTCTCTCTCTCTCTCTCTCTCTCTCTCTCTCTACTCTACTCTACTCTCTCTCTCTTCTACTCTCTTTAGCTCTCTCACTCTCTACTATACTCTCTCTTTCTCTTCTCTACTCTCTTTAGCTCTATCTCTCTCTCTCTTCTCTACTCTCTCTCTCTCTCTTCTCTACTCTCTCTCATTATCTTTCTCTTTCTCTTTCTCTCCCTCTCTCCCTCTCTTTCTCTCTCTCTCTGACCACTCATGTAAATGCATAAAGAAATCGGTCATTTTGATGTGGCTCCCATAAATCGGTGTGTTTGATATTTTACGCTCGATAAAGTTTATGAATGGCAGGGCGAGTCACAGAGAAGGGAAGAGGCTAATGTCTTGACCAAACTTCCCTTCCTTTTCCTCTCTCTCTCTCTCTCTCTCTCTCTCTCTCTCTCTCTCTCTCTCTCACACACACACACACACACACACACACACACACACACACACACACACACACACGTGAGAGAGAGAGAAAGTGAAATGAGTAAAAGATAATATATACGTAGAGAATAATATATACGTTTGAATATTAATGTAATGTATGTGGTTTTGGGTTAAGTTTTATTCATAGTAAGACGGGGGAGGTTTCAGGACATCTAGAAATAGGGTGAAATTTATTACCTAATATTTATAATATTTAACAAGCACTGGGCTTCGCCCACCACGGCTACGCCGTGGGTGATTTTGCCTGCGGCGCTGCTCACTGCGCTCGGCCCCCTCTCGCCGCTCTCTTCGCTCGCCGCATCCCCTGTCGTTTTTTAATAATTAGTTTTTTTAATCGTTTTTTTAATAATATATATTTTTTTAATTATTTTTATTATTTTTTTTTCTAATAATTAACTTTTTTATTATTATTTTTATTATTTTTCATTTTTTTTTTTTTTTTTTATTCGTCGTCGCCGCCGCCGTCCCGCCGCCGCCGCCCAGCCACCGCCGCCGCCCCCCCCTCCGCCGCCGCCGCCGCCGCCGTGTGTGTATGATGGTATGGGTTGTGTGTGCTTGTGTATGTATGTATGTGTGTCTACCTGCCTGGTTTATGACTGGCCCCATACCTTCCTACCTTCCTTCCTTCCTACCCATCTGCTGAACAAGACGCTCATAAATCCTGGGTAGAAAGTTTCTCGAGTATCCACGCTGCCCCTCTCCCTCTCCCTCTCCCTCTCCTTTCCATTCACCCAAACCTCTCTCCTTTCCATTCACCCAAACCCCTCTCCTTTCCATTCACCCAAACCCCTCTCCTTTCCACTCTCCCAAACCCCTCCCCTTCTCTCCCCTCCAACACCCCTCTCCTTTCTACATCCCCTTCCCCCTTCCACTCACCCTCCCCATCCCCCTCCTTCCCCCTCCCTTTCCCCACATTAACCACAGCAGGGGAGTGGGGCAATTATACACACTATGAGACCCTTTTATCGCCATTATGACCCATAGCTTTTGTTTCCAGGTTGTGTTACTGTGGTGAGGCCTGGAAGGAGGGGAGGGGAGGGGAGGGGGAGATAAGGGAGGGGATGAATGGATAGATGTAGGGAAGGGAGGGGGATGAATGGATGGATGGAGGGGAGGGAGGGAGGGAGGGGAATGGATGGATGTAGGGAAGGAAGAGGGATGAATGGATGGGAGGGTGAGGGTGGGGGGGATGAAAGGGTGGACGGAGGGGAGGAGCAGGAGGGGATGGGAGGGGGAGGGAAGGTAGGGGGATGAAAGAATGGATGGGAGGGGAAGGAAAAGGAGGGGAAGGGGTGAACGTGAATGAAAATTGGAGGCTTCTAATTTCTCCTGACCATACCACGAAACAAACTCCTTCCATATAGGTGGTGTTTTGTGGCAATAATTGAAGGACTCATTTACCCCCAATTTTCTAAGGGTGTGTATATATTGCACAATGTTGTCGGTAATAAATCTGGAGCCAATGATTCCTCCGTAGTCCTCCAAGCAACAGGATACCATTAAGTATATTCATGGGTCCTGTTTACGGATATAATACTTTGGAGGAATCAAGGCACTCACTCCAATGTACCAAAAGTGTATTTATTACCCCCTCAATAATTAACATAGTATTCAAAAAAAAAAAAAAAAAAAAAAAAAAAAAAAAAAAAAGAGATGATTATTCACTCAATTCGTCAAACAGATTATTAATTGATATTTGATTGATGGAGACTTATTTACATCCTGGTCGACTTGATGTATTGATTTTTGGAGGAAGTATGATTCCTCCTGACTATGGCACGAAACAAGTTCCTTCCATATAGGTGATGTTTCATGGCAATGTTTGAAGTACTCACTAACCTCCAATTTTCTGACTACAGTGAGTGTGAGGTTGGCCAGGGTAGGGAAGATGTGTGTGAAGATGACGTGTTGGTGGTGGTGTCCGTGCACTTTAACATCATTATTATTCTCCTGTGGCTTTGACATCAAGAATCACAAAATTGGCGTGAAAATGTATGCAATCATTACCGCTTATTATAATTATCGTTAAAGTTATACTGGTTTCTAATGTGATATATTGCATCCCCGTTTAGTCTACTTCTGCTCTTCAATTTCCCAGCTTCACACATTCGACATAACGAATTAAATAATATAATTTTCGGCAGTAGTAGTTATGACCTCGGACGACTCTGCAAGGTTTAATCCCAGCATCTGGCGAGACACTCCAGCCAATTCCCTTCTAGTGGACTTTAGTGTCTAGTTCAATCGCCTTATTGGCTATATGGAACTGGATGACTAGTGGGAGTAGGTGAGGGACAAGATGCCGCTCATCTTTTTCGTGGCCAACATTATCTTCTACATCGTCGTCGCCTTCTTGCTTAAATGATTGCACTCTCAACGGGACGCTGATTCATCCGTCATTGTGTTTGGTCAGAGGTTTCATTCGTTCTCAAGCAAGGACGGACTTTGGAACCTGATTATATTATAACTCTGTGACAATATTCTCTACCGAAATTCATCTTGACTACCATTGTCTGAGCTTCATACATCTAAATTTATTAATAACAACTTTTCCACATCTTCACTACTCGTCAACATATCTACACTACACTCCCTTACAAAGTCCATCATCTCCTTCATCTATACCTCCCCCTCCCCACCATTCCCCTTTTCAACCATTCCCAACCACCGCCCTCCCATTATTCCCCATCCCTCACCTCCCCAACCCTATACCTCCCACAACAAACCATCCCCCTCAAATCAATCCTCAATCTCCCCAACCACTCACTCACTCCCCATTTCAACCACCATCCCTTCACCTCCCACATGAAACCATCCCCTTCAAATCAATCCTCAATCTCCCCAACCACTCACTCACTCCCCATTTCAACCACCATCCGTTCACCTCGATCCCCAACCCCACCACCACCACCACTACCACCACCACCACTACCATCACCACTACCACTACCACCACCTAGCCTGAGGCCTTCAATGGACGAGAAGGGTCACACGCTAGAGTCTGATGATCGGATATAAATGTCAATATGTTAGCGGAGAGCCAATAACACTGACATGGGGCTTTCTCTAGCTTCGCCTCCCTCTGTCATCCTCGCTTTCTGATCAAAGAATTCCTCAGCTCGACTCACTTGCTCGCTCGTTCTCTCGCTCCAGGGAAAAAAAAAGTATGTATGTGTTTGATATGTTTGTGTGTGTGTAAGGAATTGTGTGTGAGTGTAGTAGGTGTTTGATATGTTTGTGTGTGTGTAAGGGATTGTGTGTGATTGTAGTAGATGTGTGTGTTTGATGTGTGTGTAAGGGATTGTGTGTGAGTGTAGTAGATGTGTGTGTGTGTAAGTTTGTGTAAGTGATTATGTGTGAGTGAAGTAGGTGTTTGATGTGTGTGTGTGTGTGTTTGAGTGTCTGATAGAAATCATTATCCCTGTTTGTATGTGTAAGTGTGTGGTGTTGGTGGCCCTGATGTCCCTATAGCTCTTCCCAGCATCCCTCAACTCTCCCTAACGTCCCTCAACTCTCCCCAGCACCTCCAAATTCTCCCCAGCACTTCCCAACTCTCCCCAACTCTCCCCAACATCCCCCAAGCACTTCCCAACTCTCCTCAGCACCTCCAAAAACTCTCCCCTGACTCACCCAACTCTCCCCAGCATCCCCCAACTCTCCCCAGCACCTCCCAACTCTCCCCAGCACCTCCCAACTATCCCCAACGTCCCTCAACTCTCCCCAGCACCTCCCAATTCTCCCCAACGTCCCTTAACTCTCCCCTGCACCTCCAAACTCTCCCCAACTTTCCCCTGCACCTCCAAACTCTCCCCAACTCTCTCCAGCACCTCCCAACTCTCCCCAACTCTCTCCAGCACCTCCCAACTCTCCCCAACTCTGCCCAGCACCTCCCAACTCTCCCCAACTCTGCCCAGCACCTCCAAACTCTCCCCAACTCTCTCCAGCATCTCCCAACTCTCCCCAACTCTCTCCAGCACCTCCCAACTCTCCCCAACTCTGCCCAGCACCTCCCAATTCTCCCCAACTCTGCCCAGCACCTCCCAACTCTCCCCAACTGTGCCGTGGTGGTGTGAGCGTTGACCCCTGACCCTCCTTGACGCCGCTATGTTTTCCCCCGTCACTGTGAGTGTTGGTGGAGCACACAGTGTCAGCCACCTCCACCATCACCTCCACCCATTACCACTTTTCCACCATCATCGTCATCAACACCATTAACTTATTTTTACCATCACCTCCACCCATTATCACTTTTCCACCACTATCGTCATCACCATCACCACCATTAATTTATTTACACCATCATCACCCACACTGTCACCACCACCACCTCCACCATCACCCATTGTCACCACCACTTCCTCCACCATCATCACCCACACTGTCACCACCACCTCCTCCACCACCATCAACCACATTGTCACCACCACCACTTCCACCATCATCACCCACTGAATGCATAATTAAGTTAAGCACAGCATCTGTCAAGGCATAAATTATCTGTGAGTTATAATTGAAAGTCTGTTTATACACAAATGAAAAGGAATCTGTTGTAGAACTTATAAAAAAATGATCTTAGAGTAAAATAGAACTTAATAAAAAATGTTGGTAAAATAGAAATTATAAAACCTTATCTTAGTAAAATTGAAGTTATAAAAAATGATCTTGGTAAAATAATAGAAGTTATAAAAAAATATCTTAATAAAATAGTAGAAGTTATAAAAAAATATCTTAGTAAAATAGTTCTTGGTCATATATAATAAACACACAATATTGTTTACATTTTGCATTGCTACTGAAGGAAGGAAAGAATGTTTTGTTTTGTTTTTTATTTATCCACGTAGCCCCTCTATTGTCAACTCATCTATCATCCACCCTGAGAACCAACAATTCGACTCGTTATTACCACAGGGAAGGAGGAGGAGGAGGAGTTGTGATGGTGGCCAGAGTGTAAACATCGGAGTTATGGGAAGGTCGTGACGGATTGCCTATATAGTGTTGTGGTGGTGGTGATGGTGGTGGTGATGTGTGGTGGTGTGTGGTGATGGTGATGTGGTGGTGGTGATGGTTATTCTAGTCCTGGTTTATTGTTTAATTATTATTTGTGTTTTATTTCTATTTTTTTTATCATACGTTTCTTATTTTTATTCTATTTGATTTTCTTGTACTGTACCTGATCCAAAAATAGTGTTTTATTTCTATTTTCTTTTTTTCATACGTTTCTTATTATTCTATTTGATTATTTTCTTGTACTTATTAATGGTCAGAGATTGTAACCTATTTCACCTAATCCAAAAATAGTTTTATTTCACTTTTTTAATCATACGTTTCTTATTATTCTATTTTATTTTCTGGTATTTAATTAATGGTCAGAGATTGTAACCTACTTCACCTGATTCAAAATTAGTGTTTTATTTCTATTTTTTATTATACGTTTCTTTGCTTTTTTTTTTTTTTTTTTTTTGTGAAGATTATACGTTTCTTATGCTATTTATTTTTTTTGTACCCGATCCAAAAATAGTGTAGCTGACATATTAGATAATCATATGCTTAGAAAGACGAACGCCAGACGATGTACAAAGGTTAGAAGTAAATCCCCGTCTGACAACACACTCGACACACTCAACACATTCCAAACAACAACAACACTCACTCGACAGATTTATTATTATTATATTCCTTGACTCCGCCTGCCTGTCTGTCTGTCTGTCTGTCTGTTTGTTTGTTTGTCTATGCCTGTCTGTATGTCTCACTACCTGTCTCTGTCTCTCTGTTTGTTTGTCTATGCCTGTCTGTATGTTTTTTGTATGTCTGTCTGTAGGTCTTTCTCTGTCTGTCTGTCTGTATGTTTCTGCCAGCATTTCTATCTTGTCTGCCTGCCCACTTGTCTGTCTGTCTGTCTGTCTTGCTTCCTGCCAGTCTGCTTGCCTATGTCTTCCTTCCTGCCTCCTTGTCTGTCTTGTCTGTTTACCTGCCTACCTGTATGCCTTCCTGTCTGTCTACATGTCTGTCTTTCTGCCTGTCTGCTTGTCTGTATACCTATTTGTCTGTGTCTACCTGTCTGTATGTATGCCTACCTGTCTGTCTTTTTGCCTGTCTACTTGTCTGTCTACCTGTCTGTCTGTCTGTCTACCTATCTGCTGGTTGGGAAGTACAAATCAAAACCTTCCCCTTACCATTGCCAAGACACACACGAACACTCAGCGTGAAATATTCCCTCTCCCATCCCCCTCCCAGACACACACACACACACATGGAGACGCTCACACCGCCTCGTCTGGCTATAGTCTGCCAGGACGTACGAGGAGACCAAATCTTGAGGGGAAGGAGTGTGGTGGTGGGAAGGGTAGGGAGGTCATGGGTGGGTGGGTGGTAGAGGGAAGAGGGAGTGGTGGAGGAGAAGGGTGGTAGTGGGAAATGAAGGGGTTTGGGGTGGTAGTGGTGGAGATGGAGGGTGGTAGTGGGAAAGGAGGAGAGGTAGTAGTGGAAAATGGGATGGATGGATGATAGGGGGGTAGTAGTTGTAGTAAGGGATGGGTAGGGAGGGAGGGGGTAGTAGTAGTAGTAGTAGTAGTAGTAGTAGGGGATGGGGAGGGAGGTAGGGAGGGGGTAGTAGGGGATGGGTAGGGAGGTAGAGGGAGGTAGTAGGGGGGGGGATAGAACTCTCAGACACGACCCATACATCAGGACGTCTACGGGGCTCTGCGGAACTTCCCTTTGGCGAGTAATTATCATAAAACGAGCATTTGTATGCCCACGCCCGAGGTGCTCCCCTGGCCCCTTCCCCCGCCCCCCCCGCCCCCCGCCACGCCACCCTCGCCTGGGATGAAGATGTCTGACCATTGTCGGTGCAGAGTGACGGCCGCCAGCCAAGACTTATTGTGGAGAAACTCTCGATAAGGAGGAGGAAGGCGGAGGAGGAGCTGCCTGGGTGGAGGAGGAGGTAGCTAGTTAGGACGGTGATGGACGAGAGGAAGGAAGGAGGGACGTAGAGTTAGGAGAAGGAGGGAGGGAGAGAGAAAGAGAGAGCAAGAAAGAAAAGCGTGTGTGTGTGTGTATTTATGTATAAGTGTGTGTGTGTGTGTAGATGTGGTTGAGGGACAGACAGATAAACGAAAGAGAGAGAGAGAGATAGAAAGGGAGAGGGAAAGAGGTAGAGAGAGACAGGGAAAGAGAGTTTTGGGAGAGAAAGACAGATATAGTGAGGACGAAAACGGAGCGAAGTGAAATTCAAGAAGAGAAAAATATAACTTGTCTGATGACAGAGTGGACGTATGTGTGCATAAACCAAGCCACGAGAAATTGTTATAGACGCGTTGAAGGGCCAGGCAAAATGGTGATGACTGGGAGGAGGGAAAGGAAGAGGAGGAGGAAGAGGAGAAGGATGGAGAAGAAGAGGAGGAGGGAAAGGAAGAGGAGAAGGATGGAGAAGAAGAGGAGGAGGGAAAGGAAGAGGAGGAGGGAAAGGAAGAGGAGAAGGATGGAAAAGAGGAGGAGGGAAGGTAGGGTCGGGTGGGAGACATCACGAGAAGAGTGAAGTCGGGAATTTTGTGAGATTGAAGGTCGGGCGACTGACGTAAGGGTGACTGAGGTAGGGTGGGTGGGTAGGTAGGTAAGTTGGGAGGTAAGTAGGTAGGTAGGTAGGTAGGTAGGTTGATACACTGCTTGTTGTCCCTACCTTACCGTGATAACTTTGGCAGATGAAAGAAGGTGGTGGTGGTGGTGTAAGATGAAAGGTTAAGAGGAGGAGGAGGAAAGAAAGGGAGGGAGAAAATGAAGGAATGAGAGGAGATGGAACAAATATAGAGGGGAAAGATGAAAGTGGAAGAGTGAAAGGAGGAAAAAAGGGTGAAAGTGGAGGAGGAAATGTAGAAGAGGAAAGAAAGGGAGTAAAGAATGGTGAGAGTGGAGGAATAAGATGAGGAGGAAAGAAAGATGAAAGTGGAGGAGTGAAAGTAGGAAATAAAGGTGAAAGTGGAGAAGTGAGAGGAGGAGGAGGAGGAGGAGGAAAGATAGAGGAGGAAGGGAAGGGAGGAAAGAAAGATGAGAATAGAGAGAGAAAGAGCAGGAGGAGGAGGAGGTAAGTAAGTAAGTAAGTAAGTAAGTAAGTAAGAGGTCAGAGTGCCTTGGGCCAGAGGTGAGCGAGGCAGGTGATCGACCGGTTCATAAAACAATACGACTTATCATCATACGTACACTCTTCCCCCTTACCTTACCTTTTGAACAGTGGAGGTGGGTAGGTGGAGGGGGAATGGTGGTGAGTGAGTGTTGTGATGGAGGTGGTGGTGAGTGAGTGTTGTGGTGGTGGGTGTTGTGGTTTGGGCTGTGTTGTTGTGGTAGTGAGGGCTGTGTTGTAGTGGTGAAAGATGTGTTGTAGTGGGGCTGTGTTGTGTTGTAGTGGGGTTGTGTTGTGGGGGCTGTGTTGTGGTGGGGGGCTGTGTTATTGTGGTGGTGGGGGCTGTGTATATTCACCGGCCTCCCACCTACGCCAATCAGTGTTAGTCTTCATCGATTCTCAAGATCAGCCATAAATTTAGCCATCGGTCCAATCAGCCCATTACCGCCACACCTGAACCCTCGCCTCCTCACATTGCCAGTAAATCCAATCCAGTAACACAGTGGTTGCTCTGGTGGGCTTTCCTTTCTTTCATTTCCCAACATGTGCTGTGCTTTCCTTTAACTTCATTTTTATTCCCAGTTCATATAATTTTGGTCTGTTCTTTCCTTCCCTTTCCTATTTTATTTTATTTTTTCCTTTTTTACTTTCCAAATCCCCTTCCCTTTCTTTACTTTTTATCACATTCCCTTCGTTTTATTTCGTTTTATTTTCATTCCTTTTTATTCCAATCCCTTCCTTCGATTCATTCTCTTTTTGTATAATACCCTTCCTTTGCTTCCTTTCATTCCTTTTTTTATTACATGCCTTTCCTACCTTACCTTAGTTTCCATTTTCTACTTCCTTTACTTTCTTTTCCCTTCTTTTTCCTTTCGTTCCCATACTCACTTCGAATCCCTTTTCCTCCCCATGCAGGCCTTGGTTCCCTTTTCCCCTTGCTTTAGTTAGCTCTTTCAATCTCCCCTCATTTCTACTCTCTCTCAGACTCGGGTCCTATTCTCTTCGTCCTGCTCAACCCCCCTCCCCCTCCCACACACACACACTTTCTTCCTCCACCTCTTCCTCTTCCTCCTCCTCCTCCACTCAAAAGACAACACAGATAACAAGGACTGATAGCGAGGTCAGAAATATGACTACCTAATGATGTAAGGGCCAAAGTTATGGGTGATTTTACCATACCGTGATCGTTATGTTTATAGTACACTGGGTTGTGATGAGAAATGGCCACGTTAGAGCCTCGTAAGTTAAGACAAGGATGGAGAACTTTGAGGGTTTTGGAGGGCTGGTGATTTCCTCCAAAAATATACATGCCTGGTAATATAGATCCCCTGTTTGTGACAATGGATACGTACATACATACATCTACATACACATACAACTACATACGTATATGCATACACATACAAATACATACATTCATACACACACCTACATACATACATATATACATACATACACATACACACCAAGTACATACGCATACATACCCATAGAAATACACACACACACATACATACAAATACATACACAAACATACGTACACACACATCCACCCTGTCATGATCTCAGCAAAAAAAAAAATAGTCTGTCAGCACCAAATTTACTCAAAATTAGCCTACGTTCCCAAAGCTCGAAGTAAATTTCTCTTGTGGCATTTGATGAAAGTATTATATATTACTGTTTAAAGATCAGCACGTTATTATTTAGGCACGAGGGAAAAAGTATAGTGTGTAGGAATGCAGTCATCACTTCAGGGGATCAAATTGGGTTTCAACTAATTCCTCCACACTGTGTCAGGAAACAAGACTCCCTCAGTACATGAGTAGGGGATTTGTTGTTTTGTGGAAGTACTGAGAAGGCTACGAAAACTCCATAAACTACCCATCGCAGAAATTGAAGCGAGGACCTCCATAATCCGCTCGTCTCGTCGGAGGTAGTGACCGCGGGAGGTATTTACACCCTTATAAAGACATCAACCAAGACAATAAATATGATTGGCGAACATTCCAGTACGGATGTTGGATGAGGCTTAGCGGGGGCCAGGGATGATCTCGTTCACCACCTCTACTGTGTGTGTGTATGTATGTATGTACAGTTGTGGCATATAGTCCTTGCTTGACCAGAGTGTAAAGTGAAGTCTGTCTGTTCAAGGACTATGTGATGCGACTGTACTATTGGCCACAAGAAATCGTACGTACACACGTTGTTGTTGTTGTTGTTGTTGTTTTCGAGGGTTTTACGACATACAGAAAATGTAAGACAACGTGTACGTAACTGCAATACCACATTATTATTTGGTTTGTTGTTTTGCTAATCACCAAGTCACTTTGTAGACCATTCATTGTAGTACTTCCAGAATAATGAATGACCTCTCGTTTCTTATTGCCAGTGTAAGAATAATTCCAGTACTTACTTGGCAACTGTTCGATTCTTTGCTTGGTGACCTGAGAGTGGAGGAGGCAGACACACACTGAGCTTCGTTCACTCGTCAACGTTCACTCACCTCGCCTTTATTTTTTCCTTATTGGTTGACGGTAAATGTATTGGATAATGGTCGAATCAACTCATCCACTTTTCTAGTGTTTATATAATTATATAAAGTATTCTACACATTATTGGACCTGCAAAATAGTCATGACCCAGGATGTGCAAAATTTTCTTGACCACTCTAAGCAATACCTGTAATATTTTCATGACCCCACAACACCAGCAAAATTTCCATGACCCCACAAAATCTGCAACATTTTCATGATCCAAGGAGACCAGTAAAATTTTCATGTCCCCACAAAACCAGCAACATTTTCATGATCCAAGGAGACCAGTAAAATTTTCATGACCTGCAACATTTTCATGACCCCACAAACATGCAAAATTTTCATGACCCAAAACCTACAACTGTTGATGTGTGTCTACCTTTGATGCCTAACGGTGCCAAGAAAGAGGCGAATGGAACACGTTTTACTGAAGGTGTGGTACTATGATTAAATTCCTCATAAAACCCGACATCATACGTCTGGATTTGTTGATCTTGGCTTCAATCTTGGGGGCGTCTGTCTGTATGTCTGTCTATTTATCTCTCTATCTCTCTCTGTCTGTCTGTCTGTCTGTCTGTCTATCTATTTATCTATCTATCTATCTATATATATATATATATAAATATATATATCTGTCTGTTTATCTATCTATCTATCTATCTATCTATCTATCTATCTATCTATCTATTTATATATCTATCTATCTATCTATCTCTCTTTCTCTTTCTCTGTCTGTTAACTGTCTCTCTCGTTCTCTTTATCTCTCTTCCTGTCTAACTGTTTCTCTGTCTATCTGTCTGCCTGCCTGTCTATCTGTCTGTGTTTGTGTCCGTCCGTCTGTCTGTCTGTCTGTCTGTCTGTCAGGTTGTATGTTAATGTGGCAATATAGATAGTGTAGACATATAATTTAGCCTTATAACTTGACGGAGGAGATGCCAATGAAGATTAAATTCGACAAAAAATAGCCGAGGAATCATCTGAAGGTCTTAATCACCCCCAACCCGTGTTAGGAAACATTGCACACACCGATTCATATAATATTTAATGGTGTTCCTTCTCACTCGAAGCCATTGTTGTTGTTGTACTCCATTTAAAAAAGGTTTGTGTTGGTAAATCTGGAGCAACTGTGAATCCTCCAAACTATTCCAAGCAACAGAACATGATTATTTTTTGCTCTTCTGGTCCGGTTTCTTAGGATACTTTGGAGGAATCATGTCACTCCAATGTACCAAAAAAGGATCACCACCTTAAAGGGCTTGATATTCTTATGTTGGTAAATTGGAAGGCTACTGATTCCTCCTAACTATATGAAAAAAAAAAAAAAAAAAAAAAAAAAAAACAGATACCCTCAGTGGTACTAATAGGGTATAATTATATATATAGATCTATTTAGTTGCATATTTTGTTTAAGGAATCACAGATCTTCCAATTCACCAACAAGAGAATGAATGAGTCTCCCCTTAAGGTGGTAATTCGATTTTGGTACATTGGAGTGTCTTGATTCCTCCAAAATAGGCTGGGAAACAGGACCAGAAGATAACAACAAATAATGGCGTTCTGTTGTATGGAATAGTTTGGAGGATTCAGTGGCTCCAGAATTACCAACACAAAACTTCCCCCTTAAATTCTATCAGTAATTTGCTTTGCTTTCTGAATCTCACAATAAGCGAATGGTGACGACATCTGGCCATTTCTTTCACTAATTCCACATGATGATTTCTCTCTGATTTCTGTTGACGTCCAAAGATAACAAAAAAAAAAAGTTACTTAAATTCTTGAAAATCAGCTTAAATTAAAGGATACATTATTCTTGTCCACCACCACCACCACCACCAACAACAACAACAACATCCCCACCACTACCACAACCATCAACAACAACAACAACAACAGTAACATCACCACCACTATCACCACCAACAACAACAACAACAAAAATTATAAGAGGAGTACCAACAACAACAACAACAACAACAGCAACAACAACAACAACAACAACAGCAACACGTCTAGGTTGGTATTGGCTGTTGCGAGTGAGTTATGAAGAGGACAGGTGAATGTTGGTTAATGTTGGGTTTGGTGTATTGTGTGCCAGAGTGGTTTGTAAGGAAGACGGGGAGTAAAAGCAATGGTCTACTCCTCCTTTTCCTCTCTCTCTCTCTCTCTCTCTCTCTCTCTCTCTCTCTCTCTCTCTCTCTCTCTCTCTCTCTCTCCTACCTCCAAAAATCTCCTTAGATACACATTTCTCTACATTATTCCACATACTTTTCTTTGTATATCTTTCTACACTCCCTCTCTCTACCACCATGCAAGTCTTTCCCTACCTCCCTCTCTCCTTCCCTTAGTCTCTCCGTCCCTCCCTCTCTGTACCATCAAGTCTCTCCCTACCTCCCTCTCTCCTTCCCTATAGCTAAGTCTCTCCTTCCCTCCCTCCCCCTTCGTCTCTCCGTCGATACCAGCGTCTCCTAACTCCAGACTAATGTCCTCGGGTCCATGCACACACCTTGTCTTGGATCGGTCATGCATTTGTCCCCCTCCTCCACTTCCTCCCCTCTTCCTCCACTCCCCCCCCCCTTCCTCCACTTCCCCCCCTTCCTCCACTTCCCCCCCTCTTCCTCCACTCCCCCCCCCCTTCCTCCACTTCCCCCCCTTCCCTCCGCCAGGCTGTGTTATCGGGAGAAGCATCGTAATGGCGTCACTCCCTCCCACCCAAAGGAACGGCTTCTTTATAGCCAATAACTCGCTTATCTCTGCCATCTCTCATCACTCGCCCCTTAAAGCTACACCCTATTGTTTTTATTACATAATTACAGGGGGTTAGGGGGGGGGGTAGGGAGATCCAAAGCCTTATATGTTTTCTCAATGCTCCATATTTCACGATGTTTGAAAGTTTTGCAGGGTGCCAGAAGCCAGACCTACACTTTACTCATCGCAGAGGGTGATGATTAATCGAGAGGTAATTAAAACCATTAATGGGGGTCTTTATCGTGATTGGGTTCGGGTGGACAAGGGCGAATGAGACGTGGCCGTGATTGGTGGTGAGATATGCGGCTCGATAAGCACTTTAAGATGATTGGCCAAGTGATAGACAAGCAAGGGGCGGGCTAGCTCGGTGATTGGTGGAGAGCGCCGGCGACGTTGACAGACTCGTTTCGGAGGTCAGGTCAGGCCGGGGGCATTGATAAGTTTTATGGCCCTGGCTGGCCGCCGAGCCATTGATTTCAGTGACATGGCTGAGTTGTGAGCCTCGGTTACTGCTGATGACCCGACCTTAAGGGGAAGGAAAGATATTGTTGGTCAAATGTTAGTCCAATGAGTCCTCCAAACTATTACATGAAACATGACTCTCCAAGAATAATGTCGTGTTGCGTGGTGCAGCTTGGGGGAACCAGGAGCTTCTTCAGTTGTCTGACAGCATCACAGGTCCCTTAAACTCAGCCTCTATAGCCATCTTTTGGGAGCTCAGACCGACCCTCCACCAAAGGCGTCTTGTCCCTTCAATAACTATGCAGATTTCTTGCCTTCGAGAGTTGCTTGACGGAGGGGGGGAGGGGGGAGGGGGGCAGTGACTCGGGGGTGGGGACTGTCTCTGGAGGTAGGGGAGAGGGGTGGGGTCGTTATGTTTCTAGTTAGACACGAAGGATAATAGGAATACAAACAATCCAGTAACAAGTTGGTGAGCCTTTAATTAAGGGGAGAGGCATTATTGTCAACATACCCAGGCCTATAATATAAAGATTCTAAGTTGTTCGTCGTCTGTGTGTGTGTGTGTGTGTGTGTGTGTGTGTGTGTGTGTGTGTGTGTGTGATTGGGAGTATGACACAACACACACACACACACACACACACACACACACACACACACACACACACAGAGCCAGACAGACAAGGAAGGACAGGTCTTCTCCGGGAGCCTCAGCCAGCCAGGTCGCTCCGAGATGAAATATAGAGAAGCGCACCACTACCTCCGCCTGATATAAAGTATTGATTCCTCCATGTATATTGCCCCTCCGCTGGGAACACCTTAAAGACCATCAAGTGTGCGCCAGAGAGGAAGAGAAGGAGGAGGAGGAAGAAGAGGAGAAAGATGACGAGTAGGAGCAGGAGGAGAAGAAGGGACAGGAAGAGGCTGTGTTAGTTCCCTCACTGGTATACCAAGTAGTCTGTTTCCTGGCTTAGTTTGGATTAGTTTTAGTAGCTCTTCAAATATTCTACCCATCCAGCAAAATAATAATAATCCTCTAAAGGTGTTTTTCACGAGTCTTGTCATCATTATTTCCAGGGACCCATTCATACACTTACTCGTCTTCCCTGCATGAGGCTTCAATCACTTACACTCCTGCTCATCACTGTTTGGGTCGAAGCTCTATCCTTATACCTGGTTATTTTTGGATCACTTAACGTATCGATTAAAACACGGGTGAACATAAATTAATTATACTATAACCTGAAAATTTAAAACCCAATAAGTTGTGAATAATAATCATAATAATGGGGAGTTTAACATATGTTTTCTCGACCCCTCAGTTTTTATCTTCCCAAAATAAAGTACTTATATGAAAGTGGTAAACACAGCATTACACTGAAGAGGATGTACAGTACAGTATTACGTTCAGATGTTATGAGGAAGGGAGCGAGTCTGTTTTCTTTTCCCAGGTGAGAAGAATGCACTAAGGCAATAGGAGCGTGGGTGTCGCTGGCGTGATGTGCAGGTGTGTGTTGGCTGTATGTCAGAGGTGGAGCCAGGTGTAACGCCACCACACTTCGTCTCACTCTCAGCCTCCCGACGTGACCTCCTCCACCATCTCCTCCTCAACCAGCTGCAATATCCCTTCCACCACCTCCACTACCACCTACACATATATACCACCTCGTCCGCCTCCATCTCTTCCACTACCATCTCCACTACCTTCTTCTCCTCCTCCTCCCGTAGCACACACACACACACACACACACACACACACACACACACACACACACACACACAGACTCCTCTCACTGCTCTGCTCTGCTCCTCCGTCAGCGGGGTAAGGAGGACTTATCCGACGCTGCATCTGCGACAAACACTTTAATAAGGGGCAGAGGAAATCTTTACGGGAGGAGAAGGGGGAAGGGTAAAGTTGATCAGATGCATCACTCGCCAGATGGCCCGCCTGATAACACACGACTCGGATATCGCCTCAGATGATCGCGGAGCCACATGCAAAATGGCAGGAGGGGCTGAGACACGGCCACCATCACTCGGGCCTGTCTCCTGGTCGTCTCACATGTCACCCAACAAATGTGCGCCATTTGCTGGGGTTGAACTTCTCCCCCGTCTTCCCCCCTCCTGCCTCCTCCAACCTCAGGGGACCCTAGGGAGCCGTGGGTGCTGGAGGAGACGGAGGGAAGAGCCTGGAAGAAGGAGTAGTATAGGAGGACTGGAGAATGGAAGGAAGGAGGGAGGGAGAGGGAGTGAAAGGAAGGGATTGATACCCTCAGCCTTCTTCGGGATTACGTGTGGGAGCGTTTCAAGGTTTTATTGAAATTAGCTTTCTTTATTGTCATGGGACGTGGGAGTTTATAGAGCAGGCAAGGAGAGGAAGGTATCGCTGGCCCCCTTCCCTCTCCCTCCCTCTCACTCACTCACTCTCACTTCTCCCTCCTTTCCTCCCACTCACTCTTTCATCTTCCCACTCCCTCCCAATTACACTCATCTTTCCCCTTGCTCCCACTCACTCTCACATTCCCACTACCTTCCACTCATAAACTCTCACCTTCCCACTCCCTCCCATTCACTCACTCCAACCTGTCCCCTCCCTTTTCCTCCCTCCCTTTCACCCTTAGCTAATTGTCCATCACTATATATACCTTTCTCGTACCAAAGCTCCCTTCCACTCAATTCCCCTTTCACCTCATAGCTCCCCCTCCATCACTCCCCCCCCCTCCACCTTCCCCTCCATCACCTCCCCCACCCCCTCTTCACACCCTTAACTTGCTCCACCCTTGCGTACCCTACTGACTCCCCCCCCTTACTTTCCCCCCCCCTCCCTCCCTCATTCCATTCTCCTCTTCCCCCCTCCCTCATTTCCCTCTTTCCTTAGTTACTTTTTCTCTCTCTCTCTCTCTCTCTCTCTCTCTCTCTCTCTCTCTCTCTCTCTCTCTCTCTCTCTCTCTCTCTCTCTTTCTTTTAACACTGCACACACACAAGCTCACACAGTCAGATTGCATTTAATATATTCTACACACACACACACCACAAACACTCACACCACAAACACTCACACACCTACTCTCTCTCTCTCTCTCTCTCTCTCTCTCTCTCTCTCTCTCTCTCTCTCTCTCTCTCTCTCGCCTCCTCCTCTTGTCACCTGTGAATCAATACGCGGTGTGGATGCGTTATTTGTTGGTTTTAATTAAGAAAGGTCGTAATTATTCCCGTTCATTGTGAGTCGAGCGAGGAGTTCCCAGAATGGCTTGAGATTCCCAGTACCAACCCTTACAGAATTCAACAGCTTGGCCAAACAAAATAGTTCTCATTATTATTATTATTATTATTATTAGTAGTAGTAGTAGTAGTAGTAGTAGTAATAATTGTAAGTTGGTATTAGTGGTGGTAGTAGTTGTAGTAGTTGTTGTTGTTGTTGGTGTTATTGTGAGTTGGTAGTAGTTGTAGTTTTAGATGTAGTTGTGAATTGGTAGTAGTAGTTGTAGTAGTTGTAGTGGCAGTAGTATTTTCATATGATTTTTTTCAGACGTGATGAAAAAGAGATGTAATTCCTTTCATCGCTTTCTGCATATTAGGGAATTATTATATCTCGGGGTTTTGTTTTTATATGATTTTCGTAAGTATATATATTCCTGTTTTATTTTTATTGTTGTTTGTTGTTCTTTGGTGTTTTAGATGGTTCACATGGCAGAAGCAACACACACACACACACACACACACACACACATACACACACATGATCGTACACCCAACCTAACCTAACCTGACCTAATACAACACACACACACACACATGAACGTAACCTAACCTAACCTAACCTAATACAACACACACACACACACATGAACGTAACCTAACCTGACCTAACCTTATATAAACACTGTATCTACCTATTGTATTGGCTGGTATCCATGACTTGTCGCTTTGCATGTTCCAACTAATTGCTTTTATCTTTTCAGGCTCGGCGACCATCACAGCTGATAGTGAGTACGATACACCATTATTGATTCGTAATGTTCGGTTTATTTGGTGGGAGGTTAGGAAGTTACAACAACAATTCAATGGTAACTTGCTTGTACACTACATATTATTTTATACTGTACGTAATATTCAGTTTTTTTATTTATTTTGTTTATATTTGTATTTTTACGAAAGCGTGCGCATGTGTTTACTTTTTATTATTATTTTTTTTGTTTTTTTGTTTTTGCTGCTTCGTACTTTCTAATTCGTATTATTCCTTAAAGTTTATGATGTGTGGCTTCACTCCTTCTTCCTCCTTCTCCTTCTTCCTCCTCCTTCTCCTTCTTCCTCCTTCTCCTTTTCCTCCTCCTCCACCTCCTCCTCTTTCTCCTCCACTACCACCTCCTCGTTTTCCTCTACCTCATTCTCCTGTTTCTTCTCCACTACCACATCCTCCTCCTCCTCCACTACCACCACCTCCTCATCTTTCTCCTCCACTACCACCTCCTCCTCCTCCTCCTCCACTCCCTCCTCCACCTAGCCAGCAGTGCCATAACGCAGTAGGTAGTGCCACATTTCCCGCACCTACATGGCTTCATAGACTCGTGGCACTCCTTCTCTCCTCTCCCTCCTTCCCTTCCTTCCTCCCTCCCCTCACTTCCAACACCCTCCTTTCCTCCTTTCATCTGTCCTTCCTTCCGTCCCTTCCTCCCTTCGCTCTCAAACAGTAGATGCAGCAGAATTTTTTCCCGAAACTGTACAGTGCCAAACAAGTTAAAGGGAAAATTGTTTAAATTTGATAGACTACAGGTATATTATATTCAGTACTTCAAAACTTTTATATGCGACATGTTTGAAATTGGTCATATTCTGTAGAGAACTTATTTGAATACACAAATGCAAGTCTATTCTGATGAACATGCATGAGTCACTCATTTCATTCGAAAACAGAATA
>JAWZYT010005867.1:0-18169 GCA_034508575.1 Petrolisthes manimaculis | reverse complement strand
ATCGTTCCCTCTTTAGTCAATTTTACATAATTTTTAAAGAGGGAATGATTTAGTCACAAAACACTTATGAAATCTCAGCCTGGAGGAATCATGGGTCCTCAAACTTCATCCACAACACAGTCATGATTTCCTTAATGAATACGGTATTATATTCCTTCATTCACCTTTCATTACAGTCACATTCCTCTTACTCTTCTTCTCCCTTTCTTTGTTATGTCTTCCGCTATTGTATTCTCCCCAGCTTCTGGTAATGATTCGTCACATCTATTCAATTTCTTAATGCATTATATTTCATTTCGTTTCTTTTCCTAACTTTCACCATCCCTCCCTTTTTTCTTTCCTTCTCCGTTTTCCTTAACCCCTCCTCCCTCACCTCTTCTTGCTTTCATCTTCTCCTTCATTTCTTTCCCTCCTCTTTCATTTTTTTCCCTCCTCTTTCATTTTTTTCCTTCCTCCTTCATTTCTTTCTTTCCTCTTTCATTTTTTCCCATCCTCCTTTATTTATTTCCCTCGTCTTTCATTTTTCCCATCCTCCTTCACTTTTTTACCTTCTTTCATCCTCGTTACTTTCATTTTCATCCTTGCTCGTCTATTCTCCTTCCCCTTCCTTCCCCTCTCATTTCCCTCTCCTTCCTCTCTCTTCCCCTTCCTTCCCTTTCCTTCCCCCTCTCTTTCCCCGTCCTTCCCCTTCCTTCCCCTCTCTTCCCCTCTCCTTCCCCTTCTTTCCCCTCTCCTTCACCTCTCCTTCACCTTCCTTCCCCTCACACTCAGACCCAACATCAATACAGAGGGCACACTTTACTTACCTTCAGCTGGTCCTATGGGTACTGAGGAGGTCTGCAGCAGGTCATTATTCTGCAGGCCTAGGCAGAGGGCCGACTGCACCACTGATAACACCACCAGCAGCTTCAACAAGAGTCCATGGTGCGGCAGTAGTGGCATCGTCCTGCCCAAACCCACCAACCACTACCACCATCATCACAAACAAACAAACAAACAAACAAACACTGTCGTCCACTCACGCGAACTATTATTTTGTTCGACTATGCTTTCATCCAATAGCACTGTTTCTTGTTTTCCTTTATAAAACTTTCAGCACAAGTATTGTTTAATGTTTTTGTTTCCTCACCACCTCTTAGATATTCATGTTGTCACTTCCACTGGGCTGTATTATTACTTTTATCGTTCTTTACCCTGACGTAAATATATTCTGTACAGTATTTAGGGCCACTGAACCTCAGGCACAATCCTGTAGATCATAGGAATTAAGTATTCATTTTTATTAGATTTCCTGGGGCAACTGTGTTTAGGTAGAACTATCAATGTTCTGTATTTTCTTTCCAGCCCCTAGTTTAATAAATTCACGACCACATATTGTTGTCCTTCATCATTTTTACAAACCATTTAAATCCACATTGTTCCACCGATATTGAAGAACACAATACACACACACACACACAAAAAGTTGATAATGTTAAGTCGTCACATTATAGTAATCGATTCAGGGCGCCTATACATTTTTTTTTTTTTTTTTCAAATTCCAAAAATGGTCGGAGAAGTGAGGCAGAGGTCGGTTGGTTGGTTGGTTGGTTGGTTGGTGGGCGGACCTGGAATCCAATTATTTGTGTGGTGTTAGTAGTTTTAGGGTCGTGTCACTCCAGTGGCTGACGGGGCGAGACTGACCAGGTGGATGAAATTAGAAGGGGAATTCGTTTTACAGGGAGAATAAAGATGAGTCGTTGGGGTTGGGGGATGGGGTGGGGGACGGGAGATTGTTAGTGGGAACGAGGAACACTGTGTACTGCATGGGGTAACAAAAAAGTGATTGATAGCGTGGTCAGTTCTGGTGTTATGGAAAAAATTATAGGAAGTGTGTGGAAGACAATTAAGGGGGATGGAAGAGGAGGTAGTGATGATGTTGGCAGGGTAGCTAATGGTGATAAGAGAACTATATAATTATTGTAGGAGAAGTAGTGTTGGCATTAGGAAAAGGAGGAGGAGGAGGAGGAGGATAATAAGAGGTTGTGTTGGCAGAAGGGAGGAGAGCAGGATATGATTTACAGGCAAGGAAAGTAGTGGAAGGAGATGTGGTGTTGGCAGAAAGAAGAGCAGGATACGATTTACTGGCAGGGAGTGTAGTGGAAGGAGAAGTAATATTGGTGGTGGTGATGTCAGAGAAGATGGTGATGGCAAGGGAACAGTCTGTGAAGTGGATGATTTAAGAAAGAGTCTCAGCAAGATAACTCCCTGATGGAGATCTCATGCTGGGCTTCTGGGGCAGATCAGGATAAATGGCATTTTGTGAGTAAGGACCAGGAAAAGGAAGAAAAAAAAGGGAGAGAGAACGAGAGCCAGAACGAGAAGTTGAGCAAAAGCGAGAACGAGAATGAGAGCGAGAACGAGAACGAGAAATAGAGCAGAAGCGAGAACGAGAATGCGAGCGAGAACGAGAAATAGAGCAAAACCGAGAACGACAACGGGTACGAGAACGAGAACGAGAACGGGAGCGAGAACAAGAAACGACGAAGTAACTGAGTAAGTTTGGCCTACGGGGGGATGGTGAGCGACTGAGTTAGAATTTAGTAGGACATTGAGAATCATGCTTCCCCTTGGCTACCAGTTATTTTCCTCTTCCCTTTTCGTATCATTCTTCTCGTTGCCTGTCCTTGTTTTCTTTATATATTTCCTTAAATTCCCATTCTCCTTTACTTTTCCGGTCTACTTACTTATCATTCTTTCCCTTTATTCTCCTTTTCTTTTCCTCTCTTTCATCAGTTTTCCTATCCTTGGTTTCTTCTCATACTCTTTGTCGATCCTCTGTTCCCATTCCTATCCCTCCTATATTTCTCATCATTCTCCATCATCTCTCTTTTCCTTTTTTCTTCTTCTTCTCTTTTCCTTCATTTTATTTTCCTTCTATGACTCCCCGACCCCTAGTATCCTTCTTAATTTATCCCTCCTCCGTCCCATCGTCCATCAATCGCATTTTACTCCTTCCTTTTAAACTTTTTCGTCCTTCTCCTCCAGTTCTTCCCCTCTTCTCATTCGTTCTTTCTACACCCTGAGTTTGAACTATCTCAATGCAAACCTTTATTTAGTTTATTTGTTTTTCTTAATCCCGATGACTAAACTTATATCTTGAATGGTATGATTAATAACTTCAAATAAACTGTTCTTGTGTTGTATATATAAAATTTCAAGGAACAGTGCAGCAGTTGCCCTACATTGTTGTGATTGAGGGTGACACAGTTTCTGGATTTTCCCTTAGATTTTCGCTGAATTGGAAGGGATTATTATTATTATTATTATTATTGCTTAGCTTTGGCGGAGGATTACTGTGTGAAGAATGTTTTTGTGTTGTTGTATACCGATCCCATTATTACTACCATGTGTGTGTGTGTACCTGTGTGTGTGTGTACCTGTGTGTGTGTGTGTGTACCTGTGTGTGTGTGTACCTGTGTGTGTGTGTACCTGTATGTGTGTGTGTACCTGTGTGTGTGTGTACCTGTGTGTGTGTGTACCTTGTGTGTGTGTGTGTGTGTGTGTGTGTGTGTGTGTTGGTACTCGCATCACTCGTGTGGGTCAAGTCTTACATCCCTGCCAATGGGAAATATTCTTGAATACTGTAACATTATTGGCAGAATATCTATTATATTTGGTACTTAAAAAATATCGTATTTAAGATAAAAGGGGTTGGGGGGGGGGGGGGGGGCGAATGATGGATTATGATATTGTAAAAACAAAATCATATATACGAACAAGAATGGACTGATGTTATAGCTTGATGTGGGGGAGGTGGGGGTGTGTGTGATAATAAATGAGGGTGTGGCATGAGGTTGTTAGCGTGGGCAGGGGTCATTGTAGGTGACCCCGGTTGTTTAGTTTGATGTTGGGACATGCCAAGGCTTTATGTGAGGGGCGTGTTGACTGCTGGGATGGGCTGCCCTGTGTTGTGGTCTGGGGTAGTGTTGTAGGGGTGATGTTGTAGTGGTGGTGGTAGTGGTGGTGATGGTGGTGGTGGTAGTGGTGGTGGTGGTGGTGGTGGTGTTTGGTGGCAGGTTGATGTTGTTGATTGGCTTAATGGGGAAGTTTTGTGTTGGTAAATCTGGAGCAACTGAATCCTCCAAACTACTCCAAACAACAGAACACCATAATTTTTGCTCTTCAGGTCCTGTTTTCTAGTTTATACTTTGGAGGAATCAAGGCACTCCAATGTACCAAAATAGAATAGGAAGGTCTGTGATTCCTCCCGACTATGCTACGAAACATGCGCCCTCAATGTATGGTACAGTTGCCAAAGAAGGTATTGCGACAACTATTGATACAACATTAAGTATATTAATGTCCATAGTTGTTTGTAGGGATTATAAGTATGTATTACAGAAGGTTATAATAATATTATATAATCTCTTCTGTTATACCTGCTTATAGTCCCTACAAATAGTTGTGGATATTACTATGGTTAAAGTTCTATCAAGATTTGTCGCAATACCTTTTTTGGCAACTGTACATACTATAAGGGGATCTGTTTATTGGCATAAGCAGATGGTGACATAAGCAGATGGTGATTGATAGGGTTAATATACAGGTGTGTGCGTGTGTGTGTAAGTTAGCAGAAAGGTGGTATGTTATTGATGAAATTTTTATTGCAAGGAACACCATATAACTCCTATAGCCACATTGATCCCTTTAACGTGCCTGTGTCGTGAGAGTACACAGTATATAGTTGGTATAAAATAAATCGATACTCTCATTAAAACCATCACTACATCTATGCAATTACGATGCTACCAAATAATGCTCCAAGGTGTAGATGGAAAGAAATCATATGCACAATTAAACTGATGATAATGACTTGATGGCAATGACTGGTGATCTCGGTAACTGCAAGTGATGATGATGATGATTGTGATGATTGGTGTTCCTGGTTGCTTGGTCATATGTTTGTTAGTGATTTGTGGATGTTACGAGTATAGAGGAAAATGAAGCCCAGCACGTACAGTACACAATATAGGAAAATGTAACCTAAAATCATAATTAGGAGGTTTGGTAGTTGCCCCGCTGGGAAATACTATACACATATACAATATTTTCTAGAATTCTACAACTACATGCATACATAAGTAGATTTCTCCTCACTCTCTCTCTCTCTCTCTCTCTCTCTCTCTCTCTTTCTCTCTCTCTTTCTCTCTATCTATTTATCTATCTATTTATCTATCTATGTCTCTCTCTCTCTCTGTATCTATGTCTCTCTCTCTCTCTGTATCTATGTCTCTCTCTCTCTCTCTCTATCACTCTCTCTATCACTCTCTCTCTCTCTCTCTCTCTCTCTCTCTCTCTCTCTCTCTCTCTCTCTCTCTCTCTCTCTCTCTCTCTATCACTCTCTCTCTCTCTATCACTCTCTATCTATCTATCTCGTATAATCCACAACATTAACCTGCTTCACAATAAGGTGTGCTAATGACATGAAGTCCCTGCACACGTTCGTTGTCTTGGTGTGGGTTGAGGTTTGGAGGAGGCTATGAATAGATGTTTACAGAGGAGTGACCAAAAAACAAGGATGGAGATGATGATGATGTTGATGATGATGGTGATAATGGTTGGTGTTGGCATCGGTTAGTGATAGAGGTGGTGGTGGTGTAGAAAGTGGTGGTGGTGGTGGTGATGGGGTCTTTGTGATGATAAGAGATGAACGTACAGTCATGGTCTATAGTCCTACAACACCTTCGAATGAAATAGGCTTCGAAAAATGATGCGAAACTATAACTGCTGATTTCTGTAAATATTGGTTCATAGAGTTTTTGCTCCTCTGACTCCCTTTCATTCACCGGTTGCAGGACTTTTGACCATGACTGTACAGCACATATTCCTGATAGAAGGGAATAAATAAGATGACGTGCAATTCTCTCTTAACATAAACAACACAATTATTATTACCACTATATACTGTATATATATATCCCCACGCAATATTATGCAAGTGAAAACCTTCCATTTTACCTCTGGGTGTTTTTGAAGAAGGCGGAAATCCAGCCACTCACAGACCCAAAAGCCACTGATCTTTTTACCTGACGGAATCTGACACCACGAGGAATGAAAGGGATAACTGACTGTCTGGCAATACTCATAAATGATGATAGTTGGGAGAGTGTGGTCATGGTGGTGATGATGATAATGATGATGATGGTGATGTCGTATGATGGTGGTGGTGATAATGACTATGATAATAATGAGCAGGAAAGCATAAGTAGGTACAGTGACTATGGTGGTGGTGATGATGATGGTGATAATGACTGATAATAATGAGGTGGAAAGCATGAATAGGTACAGTGACTTATAACAATTAGGATACTGTAATACCCTAACGACTACTACGCCTTTATGTGTGATTGGTAGTTGTGATTGGTGATTGTTAGGAAGAGTAGTGCGTGTAAATATAGTGGTAGTTGTAATATATTATAAGGAATGAATAATGGCTGCTGGTCAAAATGATAGTAACTTTGTGTAATGATTTTTTTTCTGTTGGATGTAGACTAATCACCAAGTGACAGTAGTACGATAAAGGGAGATTCTCTTGGTGGTCAATTGAAAGGTCTGTGATTCCTCCAAAGTATGCCAAATAACATATCACCTATTAATACCAATGAGGGCGAATGTTTTAGGAATCAGTAGCCTTCTAATTTACCAGCATGAGAATCTCCCCTCAATGGTGGCGGCGGCGGTGGTGGCTGTGAAATATAAAGATGACTGATGATAGTGGTGGTGGTGGTGGTGGTAGTATAGGTGCGTATAGCGACGGTTTCCCTAGATTGGTGGTTGGTGTGGTGGCGGTAATATCCTGGTGATGGTACGTACATGGAGTGATGTTGATGATGGCTGCACCGGGTGTGGGAGTAAATTAGTTAAAGTAGGCCAGTTCAGTAGCAGCACTCCATGGTGTGTAGTCGAGGACAGACACAGACAAAAGTGTTCATATTTTAGGTTATTCTCACTTATTGTTCCATTCGAAGACATCATAACATGGCTTATTCAAATGTGTTTAATTAATAAGTAGCTAAGAGCGAGCAATCTTAGCACTATCTTCAGAAATACTCAGAACGACGAGGTGTTGACAATTCCTGATTTGTTGATGGACAAAGATTGAAAGGTTAACATATTTGTGTGAGTTTTCCAGTCATAACACAGAAAGGTTATGTGTAAAGACTCTAGTATCAGGAAAGGGACCAATATCTTGACTGCAACTGTAGGTAGATTGTGCTGGTTATTCTGCCCTTCATTAACTCGTACACACACTGATCGTGATATCAGTAGAAAAAACTCAATAGTAATTTCCTTTGCCATGTTCACGACAATACTGCAGTACAGGTATGTAATATTTCATCACAGGTTGGAAGCAGTTTTATACTATCTGAGTTTAGAGTTGGGTGAATGAGACACAACTTTTCTCCTTGATTGTACAGAGAGGCCACGGGAATGAGGTCGACTGTTTAATTAACGTTTGTTGATATTACAATCTGGCAAAGTTTACTTCTTGTTAATACAGAGCTAGTGACAATCTGGCCTGATAATGTTTGCATAGTAAAGTGGTAATTGTAAGCGATGCCAGCTGGTGGTGACATGGTATAGTGGTGAGAGTCTAGTGCCTTGGTAGTGGTGGTGGAGGTGGTGATGGTTGTGGTGGTGGTGACATGGTATAGTGGTGAGAGTCTAGTGCCTTGGTAGTGGTGGTGGAGGTGGTGATGGTTGTGGTGGTGGTGACATGGTATAGTGGTGAGAGTCTAGTGCCTTGGTAGTGGTGGTGGAGGTGGTGATGGTTGTGGTGGTGGTGACATGGTATAGTGGTGAGAGTCTAGTGCCTTGGTAGTGGTGGTGGAGGTGGTGATGGTTGTGGTGGTGGTGACATGGTATAGTGGTGAGAGTCTAGTGCCTTGGTAGTGGTGGTGGAGGTGGTGATGGTTGTGGTGGTGGTGACATGGTATAGTGGTGAGAGTCTAGTGCCTTGGTAGTGGTGGTGGAGGTGGTGATGGTTGTGGTGGTGGTGACATGGTATAGTGGTGAGAGTCTAGTGCCTTGGTAGTGGTGGTGGTGATGACATGGTAGAAAGGTGAGAGTCTAGTGCCTAGTGGTGGTGGTGGTTGTGATGATGTGTGAGTGAGGTGGTGACGGTTGTTGTGGTTGTGTGTCAGGATCGTAGTTGTGGTAGTGATCGTGGTAGTTGTGGTGGAGAGGTGTGAAGGCTGCAGTGATTGTGAAGATGAAGTGGGGATGATAGTGGTGGTAGTTGTAATCATGAGTGGTATTGAAAGTGAAGGCTGGTGGTGGTGGGGATAAGTATAAGTGGTGGAGAGTGCATGCAAATAGAGTGAGGGCTGGCGGTGGTGGTGGTGGAGATAGGTGGTTGTGGTGGAGTGTGCATGCAGATGGTGTGTGATGGTGTAGATAAGTGGTGGTGGAGGTAAGTGTGGGTGGTGGAGGGTACATACAAATGGTATAGACTAGGGACTGGTGTGGGTGGTGGAGGGTGCAGATCATATAGTATAGGGACTGGTGGGGCTGGTGGAGGGTGCAGATGGTGGCCTGGTCGGTGAGGGACGATAGCGCCTGATAATACGAGGGTTTAATTACGAACTGCATGCGGGGAGGGTCCTTGTTGGGGCTCGTATAGGGCAAAACACGACAGAGGCAGCCACAGTCGCTTTAATGGAGTATTGTAAAATATCTCTACTAGTAGGTATCATATAATTATATAATTTCATTCATGTAACTTGTCCAAACTAAAATGTTTGGAGAATAAATGGTAATAGCCTAACTGAGATGTTTTTCCAATGAAAGCAGCGTAACAACAAACCAGTTGAAATGTGTGAATTGATATGTAAACAGAAATTTGTGACTTTATTTGTAACTTCCCAAATGATCCAGATATTATTTTATTTGTGTGTGTCCCATGTTGAATACCTAAGACATTTCGCTGACTACGTTCCTCCGTCACCACCTTCACGCTGCCTGGCCGAGGACGCTCACTAGTCACCCGTCGATATTGCCTCTTGTGTCTCGTTAACTTGAGGGTCGAGGAAAAATTGTATACACCGTGAGCTGCATCATTGCCACGAGGACCATCAGGGACGTCAGTGTGTTGTTCACCTTGGGATGTTGACTCTGAATTAACGGGGTCGACAGTGGAGGATAAATGTCCCTCTTTCCAATTCTCTAATCGTTCCTTATAAGATAACACGTGAGGGAGCGGAGAGTCATCGTGGTGCAGGGCAGGGTGTCCGAAGAATAAATCAATCGTTACGAATCCCTGGAACTGAAAAGGAATATTGGCCGCGACCGTTCCTGATTGATGTGCAGCGAGTGAAGCACTAGAAGGACGGTGATTTCAGTTTACATGTGTTATCTGCAACGCAAGTCGTATCGTGTCCTCGCTATTCCCGACTTCTCACTGCGGGGCTTGACAGTCAGTCTCGTGATTGAAGCCAAAGCAACACACTAAAACTAATTATTCTGCTTTCACACTAAACTAATATTGTTCTACTTTCACAATAAACATTTTTTTTCATTTTTCATACTAAACATATATTTTTATCTTCACACATGTCTAATTATTCTCTTTCTGCACTAAAAAAGAAAAAAATCTACTTTCACACAAAACTAATAATTCTACTTTCGCTCTAAAAAATATGTTTCTGCTTTCCTTCGACAGACAACAGAGTGAAGTTTTGTGGAGTGAGGACACGAGCGACGAAGAACTCTTGCTACCAAACCGTACAGACAGTGGTCGACAATACTTCCTTTCCACTCCAGGAATTACAAAACCCGTGACGTGAATCTCTGAACCTCTTGACCGATGACATTTTCCCGTGTAATTTCCATTGGGTTGGGAACAGTTTCAAAAGGCACCGTACAACACTTTGACCCGCAACTGTACACGATCAGAGAGCGGTCAGAAAAGTATGAGTTAATGCGATTAATTTACACGATATATGTATCCCTTTCCTTTTGACACAGAAAGAAGAAGAGTTTGGGGGGGATTTCGATATTGCCGTCAACGTAATTCGTCTCCCACGCCATCGAATGTAAATGTAATCGTATTCCCTGTGGCCCCATGTTTACCTTCATTTGATATCACCCCTACGTGGCTATGGAACATTAGTCGGTGTAGAGTTGCCCCAAGAGTCATGTTTGCTGAATGAAAAGCTAACAAATGATCCACCACCACCACTCCAACCCAAGCGACGATATTGGCTGCTGAATCCCGGTGGAATCACATGTAAATTTCCCCTGACTAACTAAATAAATGATCACTGCAACCATTGTCATACGGAAAACATATATATCATAATATATATATACTGTATGTCATGTTTTAGCCATCTTGCCATATGTATTCAAAAAATAAATGCACACATAGACAGACCGATCCATAGTATCTGAAAGGGTGGCCACCAACCTCTAAAAAAAAAGTCCCACAGAATGTTAGTGTTCATTTCAGTACACCACACGTATAGACCTAATCCCCAGAATGGTAAAGAGTTCATCCCTTCCCACAGTCCATAATTTATAGGCGTTCCTCAGGTACAGTCACGAGACATAGTAAGTGTCCAGGTCTTGGTGAAGTTTCGCTTGAATCTTCTGACATACACGAGAATCAATTACAACGCTTATTTTGACATTCATTGAACTATTTACAACGTCTAAATTCACTCGTTTAATATTCCATCAGGCTATTCAAAACAGTTCTGGATACTTATTATGTCTCGTGACTGTACGGTTGAATCGGAGCAAGGACCTCCATCTTGCTCAAAGCATTAAATCACTCCCTCACCTGACACTGCAGGTATATTCACATTCATCAGTGTCTGTATTCATCTCCTTCACCAATACTACTCACATTGATTAACATTCATCAATATCCCGAATAATTTACCTTCAACAACATCCGTATCAAGTCACCGTCACTAATACCCAAATCTATTCACCCCCTTGATCATTCACTGTCCAGACGGATGCATCTTCAATATCACCTATACATCGAGTCATCTTCAACAACAACTATCCGGATTAATTTCAGTTACATCGAGTCCCAGATTAGTTCAGCTTCACCGTCAATCAACTTCAGTGTAAAGTCACCAGCCGCTCTGAAGGGAAGCTGATCATGTCCAATATTTTTCTTTTTTCCGTGTCTGGTGGAGCAGCTCACGCCTACAGTCTCCATTTAGTGTTGTTCTTTTATCCATTAATTAGGGTGTCTAAAATCGCCACTTTCAATGTACACTCGTAATAAGTAATTTTTGACCAGATCCGAACGGCAGGCACCACACATAGCCTACCCTGCATTCGAACTCAACCTTCATAGGTGTACTGGGTGGGGAAATGAGCAATGCAAGGTGATTCGAAGCTTTCCGTCACTCACACTCTGGTCAGAAATTATGTATCACGAGTGTACTCTATCTAATGTCACTGCCAACCAGAATCCTTCATCCGTAACTATTATCGGCATTGATGGAGAGAATACGATGCTAGTGCTTGCCATCTTGAGTTGCCTGGTGGTACAGTGGTAAAGGCTGAGAAACTTGTTGTCCATGGACCTAGTTCGATACCTAATATGGCAACCTGTCACTGTGTGTGTATATAAATCCGCCGTCCTGAATTGAGTGACGTTAATGTGTGACTGTGAATACCATCACCACCACAAGAGAAATCAATACAGTCCACCACAACTTAAAGGACAAGGATCACTATATTGTCACGTTTATCTTATTCAGCATCACGCTCAAAGATAACATTTACGTTGGCAGTCAAGTGCTAAGCTTTACTTTGCTTTTCATTTTTTGCTTATATTTAACCACTCTTTCCTTCGCTGTTCACCATATAGTTTGTCGAATGCTAAATCTGATTTGAAAACGTGAGTAGTGTATGTAGATATAGAAGTATACTAAAAAAAGGATGCCTTAGTGAAAGAGAAACCTTTCAATGAGAACCAGCAACGAAATCTCGCAAATAAATGGCTCTGCAAGTTTTTTTTTTTTTTTTTTTTCAGTCATCAGTCAAGTCATGGTTATTTTTCTGCAATTAATTATCCAGTCACTGATATACAATGTACGGTCACTACAAGGATAGTTACAAATAAGGTATCTATATTTTTATTATCTTACTTTCTGGAAGCGTGTGTGTGACCTGTTCAACCAACCACAAACCACAAACAGGTTTATGATGCGTCTTGTTCACCCACTTGCACTCTTTATTTTTATTTTATTTTATCTTATATTTATTCAATTTTATATTTAATTTTCAGTATATTTTGGGTGGCTTGAGAACAGTCCCGCATTGTTACACGAGTCTGGGGAGCCTCGTGTATGGCTATTGTTTCTACCGTCGTGACAGGGGGGACAGGTATGCTACAGCCCCCCATAATATAATACTTCTGTCTCACCTGTTCCTCTTGCAAACTCTAGTAATATGAAAGTCCGAAGTTTGGGATCATATTTGTGTATCCTTTGCCATATACGCGTGAATTTCTGCACGGTAGATCACCTGTTTTTTCTTACTCAAAGGGTTACTATGATTATGGTATAGTCATGGGTTAATGGAGGGCAGGATGAGTCATGTAGCTTGTGAGCACGACTGTAGCACCACACTAAGCCCCAAGGTAAACTTTGAGCTTCGGATTACACAAAATCAACTCATAATTCCCCGACTCATTGCTAGGCCGGCCACCGTAAAACAGATGATAATTGCTGCTGACACCCAAATAAGCTGTAGCAAAATGAGGCAAAAGTATAGATTAATGGAGGTTTGAGTGAGGTTAGTGGGAGGGAGTAGGGTGGGGTGGGTGGGGGCGGAGTGGGTGTGGGTGGGAGGCAGGTAGAGGCATCCCACCAGGACACACACAGCAGACAGGGAGTGAGGCCCTGCTGGTGGTGGTGGGGCGCACGACTCGACTCACTCACTGCTCACACCACACTGGCTCACCGTACCTCTGCAGACCACCACCCACGGCCTGGTGTCACGGTACACTGTCTTATCTTGTGTCACGGTACACTGTCATCTCTAGTGTCACGGTACACTGTCATCTCTGGTGCCATGATGTGGACAATGCCATGGTTCACTGTGGTAATTAATCTTATGGTCCACCCTGGTGATGAGTCTCAAGGTTATCAATTTAGAGTCATAGCCTCATTACTCCTGTGGGCCTGAATCTTATATAGCCTCTATTACATGATGGCTACGGATATGTTTTTTAGTGATAGAAAGCCTCTAATGTACCCTATGTTCTTATGATGTATTGTTTAGTGACGAACCATAATTCACACCCACCAGCACACCTGCTGTCACCTGCCTGACTTTCACCCACACTGACACTTCGCTATACTTGCTGAAATTAATCACCTTCCTTTACCGGTTACTCGATTTATATCTCTTCAAACAAATCCACACCTTCACCCTTGCTCTTCTTTCACTCATAACCCCCGACACCTTTACTCTCTCTTTACCACCTTCCTTTCGCTTTTCATTTTTTATTACTGACTTCCCTTTACCAACTGTTACCTCAAGCATTCCTCCTCACCCCTTGTTCCATCCCAAATCATGACCTACCTCGACTGTCCTCCCTCTTACACACAATTGATGCCCTCGTGTCATCCTTACTGTACAGCTCCCCTAATCTCCCACGACCAGTGTCTTCTCTTATTCAATTCATGATCTTCCGTATTACGACCCATTCCCGAATATGATCAAGGCCCTCATTTTCTCCCTCAATTTTTTTTTATTTAACAGGTGACGATGACAAGACAACAACAAACCTTTAAACCTCACTTTTCTGATTAGATACAACCACTTCCCTACAACAAACCTTTAAACCTCACTTTTCTAATTAGATACAACCACTGCCCTGCTCTACAACTATGCCTTCTTCCCATGGCACTCTTGTCGGCTGATCCAACACCCATGCCTGCTTCTTCCACCTCACCTTTGACATCCCACCACCTCCGGTCTGCCACACCCCTGAAACTGCCATGACCTCTGTCCTTCCGCAACCTCTCTCGTCCATGACCCGTTGCTCACCCAGTAATACCTGACCTTTCGCTGACCCCGCTTGTATTCCAATATCACCTTTTCTTTGGTGAACCTTGACCCGGGCTGCTGTTCCTCACTCCTCTGATGACTTTGTGCTGACCTGACCTCCCGGACTTTATGAGAACCGGAACCATCTTTGACGAACCGATGACCTTACTAAACCTCTGATGACTTCCCTGACCCACAGATGACCACCTTATTCTTTCATATCTCCCTGTCCCTTTCATTTCTCCCTGACCTTTTCATTTTTCCCTGACCTTTTCATAACCCCCTTGACCCTTACATGACCCCCTTGACCCTTTCATGTCCCCCTTGACCTTTACATGACCCCCTTGACACTTTTATGACGCCCTTGACACTTTGTTGACTTCCCTGACCTTTAGATGACCTCCCTGAACCCCTGGTATTTTGGAAGTCTGGCCACTCGGTCTGAAGGCACCGTATTTTATGAAAAACTTGCTCTTCCGGGAGGGAGGTGTACACTAGAGGACAAAACTCTAACATTTCTAAGTCTTTTCTCGCCTTAGAATTAGTGAACCCGATATTCTTTCTTGCTGTAATACTCGTAGGGTGACTGTGTTGATAGATTCGTACTCTGGCATTTCTAAGTCTTTTTCTCGCCTTAGTGAACCAGATATTCTTTCTTGCTGTAATACTCTTAGGGTGACTGTGATGTATATAGATTCGTACTTGGTAACTACAATACACCAGCAGGATCATCATTATATTATTATTATACAGTAAGTGTAAAGCATAGCGGTGGTGAGATGGTGGTAAAAAGGTGTGGATTATATATTTTGCTTTCTTTTTTATATTTATCAATCTTATTAAATATTTTGTTGGTTAGTTTTTGAGTTTTGTGACACCCTTTATATTTATTATTATTATTATTATTATTATTATTATTATTATTATTATTAGTTATTATTATTAGTTATTATTATTAGTTATCAGTTATTAGTTATTTATCCGTTATCGTTATTAGTATTGTTATTGTTATCATTATTGTTATTACTTTGGTTTACTCTGTTCCAATCTCGGTCTCCCTTCCTCCCGTATCAGCATAATTATTCTTTGTCTCTTCCTTGCACCTCACAAAGTCTCTCTCTCTCTCTCTCTCTCTCTCTCTCTCTCTCTCTCTCTCTCTCTCTCTCTCTCTCTCTCTCTCTCTCTCTCTCTCTCTCTCTCTCCAGTCCTTCCTTCCTTCCTTCCTTCCTTCCTTCCCTCGTCTGCTTAACCCATAATCACCCCATTACAAACCAGCCTCTTTAACACGCATTTAATTTTTTTTTTTTTTTTTTGCGCTACGTAATTGCCGATGCATAAATTTAATTGGGATTTAGAGTGTTATTTGTGGCGCGTGTGACGGCTATTGGATGATGTTAATGTCAGTCCGTTAAGTGGGTTATTAGAGGAAGTACAGATGAGGGGTGAGGCCGGACTCGTGTCTCGGTTTTAATTAAAGGGAAGAAACCAACCTGATGCTCCTGTTGTTGCTGTGGGGAATTGTTGAAGTTTCGAATCATTTGACATATTACTGAACCAATGACGAGGCTTATTATCCTGTTTCACATTTGCTTGAGTTCGACACCAGGCTATTCGAAGCACACCTGAATGAATACCGAACTTAATAGTAGTCGTGACTGTACATACATACATACATTACTATATTTGGGGTTAGTGTGATGAACGTGTTACCTATTCACATTATATAAAGTTCATCAGGTGTGACCACTCCATGTAATGATATTTATATGCTTCTCTGGTTTTACGCAAGGTTCAGCATTTTATAGTTTTTATTCATTCATTTATTTTATTTTATATTTTACGTGCATGTTTGTGTTATTATTTTCTGTCCCCCCCCCCCCCCTTTTTTTTTTTTTTTAATGGTAGGTGAACATTTTGGCATTTTTTTTTCCGCTTCATATTGGCATTGATGTCCGCTCACCCGATGCTTGTTCCGATGAGATTACCCAACTGATTAAATTTGGCGGCATGATGTAGGTGAGCCATTTGGGTTTAGTTGAGATGGAGGGAGAGTGGAGGGGAGGGGAAAGGAGAGGAATGTGGGGAGGGGGAGGGGGGTGAAAGGAGAGGAATGTGGGGAGGGGGAGGGGGGTGAAAGGGGGAGGGAGGTAAGGTTGGAGGTCAGAAAGGAGGAGAGAGAAGAGTAAGTAAGGTACATAGAGAAGGAGAGGTATGAAGTAAGAGTAAGAGAGAGAGGAAAAATCGTGGTAGTTGAAAAGAGCAGCATGAGGAGGAAGTATAAAGGGGATGGGAAGGAAGGAAGACTGGACCACAGAAAGGAGGAGAGGGAAGGTAAAGTGTATAGGGAGAAAGATATGAGATGAGAGGAAGAGCAAAAGGGTTAACATTTGAAAGTCAGGAGTAATGATGATGACAAAATTAACAACAACAATAATTATAATAATATTACTATTAATAATACAATTAATAATATTATAAAAAGAATAATATTAATAATATTGTTAAAATAATATTATTAATAATGATAGTAACAACGATAATAATTATAATGATAATAATGATAATAAAAATAATAATTGTATTAAGAAACAGAATAGAAAATGAGAGAGAGATAGAGTGGGGGAGAGCGAATGAAAGAGAGAGAGAGAGAGGGGTGAAAGTTAGTCAATATTTACCTTCGTCAACATTGAATATATCGAGAGTATTTGAAGTAAACTCAAAAAGAGCATTCCGGGAGTAATATAATGCTCTCTATACAGTATATATATATATATATATATATATATATGAGGATGACAGTTTCCTCTAGTCTTAAATAATAATTTTTCAATTAATGTCAGTAAATTGCTTATGACTATTTAGCAGGAGGAGTGAGAGATACAAAGTAGCCTTTTCTGTTTTGAGAGAATATGAAGGAACAGATGAACACCCTGTAATGTAAACTTGTGTGAGAGTGAGGCAATATAGACCTAGTAATGTTTACCCAGGTGAACATGAGAGAGATGTAGTCCGTGCACTGTTAACTTAGAATGAGTGTTAAGCGTCATTAATGCTAAGCGAGCGGGAAAGTTACGTCGGCTCCAGGGAAGACCATTAAATTTTAATGAAGGCAGGGCGGAGGATGAATTAATCACGATCCCACCAAAATAAGAATTTACCTCCCGTTTGCTAACCTTTCTGGATTGTGAAAATATTAGTATTGTAAATGTGTTGACCAATAGTGTAACACAAACAATGATCATACACACACACACACACACACACACACACACACACACACACACACACACACACACACACACACACACACACACACACACACGAATACACACACGAATACACACACTGATGTATCCAGGAAAAAAAGATGCGTTTCCTTGCCACAGTCGTCCTCTGAAAATAACATAATGTGATTCACCCTGTTCAATAGATAATCCCTTCTTTTAATTTCTGATATACAAATAATAATATTATTTTTTTAATATTGTTAACAACGAACAAGTAAAATATAAGAAAACTGTATGGCATTAGCTATACTGGTACATACGCTATAAAAATCCTTGCATAATTTCAACCCAGAAACATTTTTGTGATAATATTGCATTATATTTCTGTCTCCGTGATGAAAAAATCCCTGTATTTTTACTAACAAAGAGGATAATTGTACAAAAAATATAGTTTTTTTTCCTCTTGGGACTGAAAAGTTTCTGTGTTATTGCAAACAACAAGTAAATGGTTTACTGCTTTAGGTTTATGTATTATATTTCCACTGAACTGTTGACCCCAGACAAATCACTCACAATATTAGTTGTAATGATAGTGACTGCTAATTCTTTATTTTTTAAGTCATCGTTTTTGTAGAAGGTTTTGGTAAAATTAAAATGTTTTGTTTCATGCGTTAACATAAGGAATGACCATTAATTTGAACAATGAAGATCCTCCACTATTCTGGGCATTATAAAACTTTATTCATTTATGGATGATCTTTGAAAAAATATGACATGCTTTTGTTTCATTGATCTATTTGTACCAGTATACAGGTATAGCTGTTGATAAACCTTTTTAATACATAAATTATTTTAGTAAATAGTAAAAAAACATAAGC
>JAWZYT010005866.1:25000-34703 GCA_034508575.1 Petrolisthes manimaculis | reverse complement strand
GTACAGTGAAACGCTTCAATATCAAAATAAAAAGACACCGTACTGAAAATATGTGAGACCTGAAAGTTCACAATCCTGGATAATAATAATATGCAATATTTGTGTGTGTGTGTGTGTAGGTGTGTGCGAAAGAAAGAGAGAGGAAGAAAGTGGGAGATGTAAGATGAAAAAAGAAAATAAGAAAATAATGTGTTTATACTTAAGATAGATATGGCGTGTGTGGAGAAGATAGTTGTGTGTTTTTGGTGAAGATAATTATTGTGTTTACGAAAAAGGTGGTTATGATGTTTATGGTGAAAATAATGAATGTCAAGTATGGCGAAAATATTTATTATTAATTGCATTCAATGTGAAGGTAATTATGGTGGTATTGATAACGGTAAAGGTGATTATCGTACTGATGCCGAAAATAATCATGATGTTTACGGCAAAAAAAAAAAAAAAAAGAGAGAGAGAGAGAGAATTAGTAAAAAAAAATATAGTGTCTACGTTGAATATTAATATAGTTCTTATGGTAACAACAACAACAACAACACAACAACTACAACTATTATCACCCTTAAATCTTAGAGCTTGGTAGAGTTGGTCAGCCGTGTCACCTTTTCGCCGATAACAGATAGTAATAATTAACCAGTTTACCGATAACAGATAGTAATAGTTATAAGTTTCCCGATAACTCCGATAATGATAATAATAATATAAGTTGGTATTTCACAAGGGCGATGTGCATGATGGGTAATGATGAGATGTTGTTGTTGTTGTTGTTGTTGTTGTTGTTGTTGTTGATGGTCTTCTCATTCGATGCATGTCTTTTTCTGACTGCTTGTGTGTTTGTGTGTTTGTTTATCAATAGCATATAGGAGAAAGGGGTCATTGAAAGAAGTGATAATTTTGTAATGTGTGTATGTATGTATGGAGGAAATTTGATTTTTGTATTAGGTTGTGGGTGGGGTTTGGTTGGTTTTCACACACACACACACACACACACACACACACACACACACACACACACACACACACACACACACACACACACACACACACACACACACACACACACGGAAATATTATATATACTTATGCATGTCCATGAAGTTAATATCACGCATGTTACAGTTACGTTAAGTCATGTAAGTGAATGTGTGTATGTGCGTTTTTTTTCATATATTTTTTCAAGTAGTATACAAGGAGGTAATTGAAGGTTGTCATTGTTACTGTAATAATTTCGAATAATAATATGAATACCGTAAGAAATGGCATGTTAGTGTGTGTGTGTGTGTGTGTGTCTTTATAGAATACAGTATGCATTATTTGTATGAGGTGTGTGTGTGTGTGTGTGTATACTGTTTTGCAGGCTTCCTTATTAGTGTATGTCTCATTTGAAGTTTATGCTGGGAATAATGTTTACTTTTTGAAGGTTTATATGGTCGACTTTTCATACCTCTTCATTCACTGTTGATTTATTGGTATTTGACGTGGTTTGACTTCCCTGTTCTTATCATTATTATTACATTAAACTTATTGCCTTATCTGTCACCTTGTTTGGTTTGTTTCTGTCTCCAGGATAACACACACACACACACACACAAACACACACACACAGTTAAGATGATAATAATAATAATATATCTCTTCGCTGGTATCTCTCTCTCTCTCTATCTATCTATCTATCTATCTATCTATCTATCTATCTATCTCTTTCTATCTCTCTCTCTCTCTCTCTCTCTCTCTCTCTCTCTCTCTCTCTCTCTCTCTCTCTCTCTCTCTCTCTCTCTCTCTCTCTCTCTCTCTCTCTCTCTCTCTCTCTCTCTCTCCTCTCTCTCTCTCTTTCTCTTTCTCTTTCTCTTTCTCTTTCTCTTTCTCTCTCTCTCTCTCTCTCGTCAGTAGATAACAAACACTTATCGTCTGACTCAACAACACAACTGATTATCAACTTCTCATCAGGGAAAATGGACAGAATATTAATTAAGGAACCCTGTGATGTAGCCAGAACATTGGAGGTAAATGAAGCCTTCAAAAATTGCCATGAAACACCACCTACAGGGAAGGAGCGTGTTTTGTGGATAGTCTGGAGTAAATCAAAAGCCTCCCAAGTTTCATACACAATCACAGGGTCCTTAACATGGCCAAAAGACATTCCCTGGTGACGCAAATAGGAGTCTTCTTACCACTCCATACTCTGCTATAAAACACATCCCCTTGTCTCAGGATTATGGATGTTATTCTGTTGGCTGGCATAGTTTGGTGCAATCAACAGTACAGTAGCTCTATAAATCCCCAACAACAAATTGAACTCACTAAAATATAAACTCCCCTCACTAAAATATAAAGACCACAACTTCGGTACTACTTCAACAACAACAACAACAACGGTACTGACTGTAATTACTGCTATGTACTGTATCGGCACCAGAGAGATATTGCATGTGTTGCGACTTGGGTATAGCTTTGTAATCTCTTAATTGTTTATGTATTCACTGAACTATATATATTTACAGTACACTCACTATTTCAATCAATCCATTTCTCTCCCTGCTCGCCATAGATTAAATTATATGTATGTGTTTTAAACTAACTAAATTCTATAGATTTTTAAAATGAAGAAGTTCCGTATTTAGTGGAAGGACACTAATATGATTTTAGTGTGAGAAAATTATGAATATTCTCGTGTTGAAATGTATCTTGACCTCGCTCCTCCCCTCCCCCTCCCCCCTCCCCCATCCCTCCCCTCCCCTCCCCTCCCCCTCGTCGCAACCCTTCAACTTCCCCCCCAAAAGTAGTCATAACGCGTGGGTGTTGTTGAGTGTGAAGCCCCCCAGAGGACGTTCGGTTTGGCTTCTGCTGAGGTCATCACAGAACCTCGTGACTTGGGCTAATAGTTAGTAATCGTTAGACATAGTACTACTAGAGTAAATATATGTTATCTGAACTTCGTGACTTTGGCTATTAGTTAATAATTATTAGGGATAGTACTACTAGGGTTCTATTAGAGATAGTACTACTAATATATTTTATGAAATATATTAGTTCAATAGTAGTTGAGCATTAGGATTCGATCACATGTACAAATTAGACAAGCAAGAACTATGCGAGTCTGAGACATAGGCCACAAAGTTACAAACAGTCATCTTCCTGTTCTTGATTGGTTACCCTTTAGAAATGAACCGTTTTCTCTGACATGACAAGCAAGAAAATGAATACATTATTAATTTTAATCATAGAGGGAGGACCTTATGTATACTTATACTATACGAATGTTATATTTGTAGTAACATCGTGATTGAAAATTTATAGTGGTAATGCATATTGTTTAATTTTATCTTTTGTTTATATACTGTAGGCTTAAATTAATTATTCCTTATATGCAGACTTATCCCACTGACATACTTATAAAAATATGATTTGATTAATAAGTTTCGGGATTACCACGTACAAGTAGTTTACATGTTCGGTAGATAAAATTATTCCAAACAAGAGCATTGTGAGACGGCAAACATCTTCCAGGGCTGAGCATTACACACCTTTTTATATTCACAGCTGAATATCTCTAAAGAAACGTTTTTAATCTTTCACACTGATGTTTATCATATGTGTACAAATTCCTGAATTCAATTCCAGATCAGGATTTCTGGCAATAACGAGGACCACCTTTGTTAAAAAATGTAAAAATCCACATATAATTATTGCGAATTCTTGCTATCAATCACACAAATAAAAAAACAAACAAGGAAACTAACAAACCTAAATAAACAACAAATCCAAAATCGTAACCTGCTGGTGTGTGAAGTAATAATGTGAGTATTGAGGACACCGTGACCTAGTAAACCCATACTATAGGCACCACTGCAACCCACACTCCCCTATCTTGTCAGAAGACTTGGATAAGAATGATAAAGCAAAGGATAAGATAAGGGGTGAGGCCATTCCCCCACCCCACCCCACCCCACCCCCACCTTCGGGCCGTGGTGTGGTGTGTGTGTGTGTGTGTAGGTGGATTGTATCTCGGGGTGTCACAGCCGAGGGACATGTCGGCCATATTGCCCACCATACGGGAGTGGCCCCATGAGAATGTTTCGAACTATGTATAGTGTCGTGTAGTGTATAGTGAGGTGCCTGCATGGGGTCTCTCTTTCTCTGTGGTGTGTTGTTTACTAATGTGACGGTGCAGTCTATAGTGAGAAAAAAAAAGAACCCCATTATATATTACGGATAACATAACACGGTCTGAAATTGTTGTTTACATTGTTATGAGGGCGTTGAGAGTAAAAATATAGAGCCATGTCTAACGCTGTGTGACATAAAGAAGTGATCATTGCATAATTATATAAGCATCGTGAACTGTTGTGGCATTGGTGGTGGCATCCTGAAAAGCCCATCACGTATTCTCATTCTCATCATTCTCAGTGTTTCGTAGATATTTATTATTTATTGCATTAAGTTTGTTTTGGAAAAGAATCGAGTGATGTACAGAAACAATTCCGGAGTTGTTATGACTTCAAACGGATTCATACTGAGTGTTGTTGTGTAATCCATACCATAGCCCCATATACTGTGTCTGTAGCCATTGTAAAAGTCATTGTAAAAGTCTTTGTTTGTATACGGCCCAGTGAACGATATATAGAGCCATGAGTGAACTATATAATATGAGTTGTTAGAAATAGAAGAGGTGATGACTAGAGTGTGTGAGTTTTGGATCGGTAATTTCCTCTGTATTAATATATGGAAAACTAGCTCATATATGCCGTTGTGATTGTGACGTCAGTAAATTGGTTAGCTATCCCAAGCTCTCTTTCTTCCCATGACCACCACCATTAACACTACCAATACCATTAGCAATACCACTACTAATACCACTACCATTACTACTACCAATACCACTACTAATACCAGTGCCATTACCACCACCAATACCAATCACGTTACTGAATCTGTGGTCTGTAACCAATAACATGCATGGTGGTGGTGGTAGTAGTGGTGGTGACGTGCAGTTGGGACAGAGCGATATGGTGGAGAGAGAGAGAGGTAGGGAGGGAAGGGAAGGGTGGGTTGGTTGGTTGGTTGGTTTGCCGCCGAAACACCGGTATCCGTGGAAGATAATGATGAAATATATGATATGGTATCTCCAGCAATAGGATGATTCTTCTTGTTAATGTCCTAGTAATGCCTTTTTACTTTATGTTTTTGTGTAGATCAACAGAAGGTATATATACCGGTATATATATATATTTTTTCTCTTTACATCCCTTTTCAAACTGAGAATATTTTTGTTGTAGTAAAGTAGTTTCTGGCACGAAGAATAATATACGGTAATGTTTACAGGCAACTGATTCCTCCAGACTAGTTAAAAAAACTGGTTACTTTGATTCTGTTGAAGTATTCTGTTTCTGAGCAAAGTTTGGAGGAATTAGTAACCTTCAATCTGCCAGAAGAAACATATAGAATAATGATGATGAGGTTGAAAATCTATGACATGGATGGATTATAAACGAAACTCTGTACCAGTGATCGATTGATATGTTTATCGTTGTTTAGGGAATACCCGTGTGTGTTTTGATGGCTGCGGTCAGTGATATGAACCTTGCTTAGGTATCTATAAATATTGATTTTTTTATGACATTGATTATAGGAAAAGTATTTTTGTACACTCAACGTTGAATACATGAGATTTATTAGTGGGTCTGAGATGATGTCGGTGTTATAATATCAATAGTATTTGATGTGATGGAATATTTATACCAATGAACATCTTTACTGGCACAATGACTGGGTATTACTATTTTTTGTTATCTCCTATGGCTGTATTTAGTTGTGAAAGTAATCCAAAATGTAATATGTATACGAATCGTTGAGCTAATATGAACGTAGTAGCATCCTCTCGTTCGCACACACAACAAGCACACACACGAGTGACAACAATAATCCCGTGTAAATAAATATAAAGGGATGATGATGGAAAGTAGAGCATAATATTTATAATCTTGAAATTGAAATAGTAAAGTGATGATGGAAAGTAGAGCATATAATCTTGAAATTGGTTTGTCTCTCAGGGATCCCCCAATCGACTGCGGCTGTTGCAGTTACGTGCCTATTCCAGTGAACAGAACAGAGAACTGATAAAAAGGGAGTGTAGGGAGAGAATACGAAGGAAAAGCGAACACAGAGACGAAGACGAAGAGGATAGCGACGTGACCGAAGTGCTAACCCGAAGGAGAATACGAAGGACCAGCGAACACAAAGAGGAAGACGACGAGGAGAGAGAAGAGAAGGAGAGGTTAACACGAAGAAGAAGCCTCCCTCGATTCATCATGTGTAAGACGTGTAGGAGACCGGTCAGTTATGAGGTAAACAAATCAACAACAACAACACAACAGTATATTGATTTGTCGTGTTTGTGTGTGTGTGTGTCACTGTGTGTGTGTATGTATATGTGTGTGTGTGTGTATGTGTGTGTGTATGTGTGTGTGTGTCACTGTGTGTATGTATGTATGTGTGTGTGTGTGTGTGTGTTATTTGCAGTGGGATTTCGTATATTATGTGTTTGTGTCAGAGAAAAAACAATGATGGGTGTTTTGTTATCATGTGGGTGTGTGAGTGGGCGTTATTCTTAGTCATTTATTTTTGGCAAAATTTCGTATGTTTTGTATTTGTAAGGTAACCTGAATGACGGTGGTTGATTATCTTATGTGTGTGTGTGTTACAGAATAGTTTGTTTATACCTGGGCTACCTGTATACTATAATTGTATATCGTATATGTTGTAAATATTATGTGTATTCACTCACCTTAAAACTCATAATTCCTGTTCATTAATTCCTTTTATTTTGAGCGTTTGTTATTGTTATCATTATCATTTTCTTAAACTTCTCCATTTACATTGATATGTAGCCTAAACATCCTTGGCAAACCATAAACTTCCTAGCCAAAAACTAAACTTATACAGCTGATATTAATTATTTAATTTATACCATAAATGTTTGTTTGGTAATGTCTGAGGAAATGGTAATGTTTGGCGCCAGACAGTCCAAGTGAAGCGAGGGTAGAATGGGAGAAGAGGAAATACTTGCTGCTTAAGGGGAGGGAGAGTATACTTTGGTACATTAGAGCCTCTTGATTCCTCCTAAGTATGCCAGGAAACAGGACCAGATGAACGAAAATAATGGTGTCCTGTTGCCTGAAATAATTTGGAGGAATCATTTGCTCCAGATTTACCACCCAAATGAATGTTCTATATACCCCCTAAACCTGTGTGGCATATCATAGTCTCCTGCCGTGTACAGCGGGATCTGATGGTCTTACGTAATGCAGGTTATAATCTGGGTTGTTATCTGAGTGGGTAGAGTAGCATACAGTACCTCTTATCATGAGTCTCCATTACTACAGCCAATCAGTAGCTGTCTGTATACTTCGCGCCTCATATCTTATCCTTTACTGTTTAATACCCCGTCCTATCTGTCTTCATACACTCCCCACCCTATCCTTCCTATTCCTAATCCTATCTGTCTTCTTACACTCCCCACCCTATCTTCTCTATTCCTAATCCTATCTGTCTTCTTACACTCCCCATCCTATCTTCTCTATTCCTAATCCTATCTGTCTTCTTACACTACCCACCCTATCCTCTCTATTCCTAATCCTATCTGTCTTCTTACACTCCCCACCCTATCTTCTCTATTCCTAATCCTATCTGTCTTCTTACACTCCCCATCCTATTCTCTTTATGCCTACACTTATTTGTTTACTAGACATCTCATACCCTCGATTCCTTCCAGTACCGTACCTCATGCCCTCTATATACATCCCTCCTTTTATCCCCTTCTCCCCTAACACACATCTTATCTCTCTTTGCTTCTTACATACTTCATTCGATACCACATACTCTTTACTCATCACATGTACTCCCTTGCCCAAAATGTATACACACCTTATAGTAGTCCTTACCACTACACACCTCATCCCATCTCCCACCAGCCCCTTGCACACCCCATCTCCCACCAGCCCCTTGCACACCCCATCTCCCACCAGCTTCTTAAACACCCTGCCATCTTTCCCTCAATCAGTACACACCCCAACCCCTTTCTTCCTCCAAACACTACACAGTATATTCCTTGTTCCATACTCACCACCCCTGCGGCCCTGCCATCTGCTTACCCTCGTGTTAAAGGGGGAGTAAATATATACTCAACGTTCAATTTTCAGACACATTTACCCCAACCCAGGCCTCCTCTCTCGCTTCTACCACAACCATGCAAACTTTCCTGGGTTGGAAGTATTAAGGGGCAGATCAAAGACAGCAGAAAGTTTCGTGTTGTCATGCACTGTAATTATATTTCGTGTTTGTGGTGCATTAAATTAATTGAATTTTTTCCTCCCGAAGAAAAGGGTGTGGATGTATCTGATCGCCTTTATTGTTAATGTGGATGGAAGAAAATACTATCCCTCAAATTGTCTGCGTCCGAGAAGAAAACATTAATCATCAATGCTGATGCATGTAAATTTAGCATATTTAGTTGATACATGCTAATTGTATATGATTGTGCAAGTTCTCATCCTTTATTAAGTTAATTAATGTTCCCTCATCTCTGAGTATTATGTACCGTATATCTCATTTACATACGTGTGCTTTATGATCAATCTGTATTTTGCCTGTAACGCTGATGTTCTGTGTTTCATTTTCACTAATCTGACATATACGTGACTTGACCCGAGTGTTTCTTTTTGCAGGAAGAGGCGACTGTTGGTCCGTGGGGCCTCAGTGAGGCCTACAAGTCTGCCTCTCTCGCCTTCCGCCGCCTCCGCCCAAAGAACCACCGGGAGGAGGGTGAGGACAGCGACACTTCTTCTGAGGAAAGGTACCCAGTGAAGTCTACCGGTAACTGTGTACAGACTTCAGACACCAACAACCCCCAGGGGTCACCAGTGAGGGCGATTGTCAACACCCACGGTGGTGCTCCCCTCGCACACACCAACAGGGCCTCCCGCACCTACCACACAGTAGGTGTTGGTGACGGCAACGGTGTTATCGAGGAGGAAGACGAGAACTCCAGGAGCAGTTCGGCAAACAGTATCATCACAGACTCAGGCAGAGACGTGGGCAGTGGCAGACAGCATGAGATAGCACAAGGGACGAAAGACTCCAGCAAATATGGAAGGAAGATAGGACAGGTCACCATCCCTCTCACGGGTGACGGCAAGCTGGAGTCCACACAGCAAACCCCCTCACGACCCTTTTTCTTTCTCCCCTCTGAAGACGAAGACGAAGGATCAGCAACCTATGCCGACACCATCGAGCAGGAACTCCTCAAAGACCCTGACCTTTACCCTTTCCCTAAGACCGGCGGAGGTGTACTACCCGGCCATCACCAGGACCAAACCTCCACCTCCACTACAACTACCTCCACCGCCACCTCCACCACCACCGCAACCGCCACTACCTCCACCACCACCTCACCTTCCACCAGACCCTCCAAGTCTCCTACATCCTCGTCCCCTAATAAGAGCCCCCCGCAGAAAACAGGCGAGGAGACCGATGAGATCCGAAACCGTATACGATATTGTCTTCAGCGAGCCCGAAGCCGTAGCGCCTCGCTGTGTGGCCTAGGGAGCTTCGAGGCCGGACTGTACCGCCTGGAAAAAATACTGGATGAGAACAAGGACTCCAGCGGCCACCAAAGTCTTCCCCCGCCCACCACCGGACAACCCAGGGC
>JAWZYT010005866.1:0-22500 GCA_034508575.1 Petrolisthes manimaculis | reverse complement strand
GGGGTGAGAGTGTCGGGGGGGGGGGGAGTGCCAGAAAGGGGTGAGAGAGTGAGTGAGTGCCGGTAACGGATTGGTTTACACAGAACAGGGTGTGATCATTGGTGCCAAAAATACACTCTTGTTACCCACTCACTCATCTCACTGTCTGGTGTGGTCTCTCTCTCTTTCCTCTTTTTCTCTTTCTCTCTTTCTCTTTCTCTCGTTTTAGCCTATCTACATTCACTTTCTCCTTCTGCGTCTTCAGCGTCTCCGTCTGCGTCTTGTATGCTTCCCTTCGACATGTTCAGATACCCTAATCTCGAGTGACGTTTCCCGAGGGTGTAAAAGTTGGCTAAATATCCTAACGGTGGAGATAAAGTATGTAAACAAAACTTAGTTGCTGCAGAACACACCCAGTTGGCACACGGTCAGGGGGTAACCCACGAGCCGGTCACGCATGCGCAGTACATCCACCGTGCCTGGGTAGGGGAGTATACAGTGAGGCTCTGCTGTTTCCTTCAAGCAGCTTGTTGACTCCGAGTGCCATCCATTCACTTCAGATCCAAACAAAACCTACTCGTCTCTATAGTTCTCTTAATTAATAGACTGTAGCGCCTTGATTCCTCCAAAGTATGCCAGGAAACAGACCCAGATGGAGAAAAATAATGGTATCCTGTTGCCTGGAATAGTTGGGAGGAATCATTTGCTCCAGATTTACCACCCAAAACAATGTGCTATATACCCTCTTAATCGTTTACTCCTCACTAGCCGAAGACACCGTAGATGCCTAATCTAATTTAATTAAGAAATACAGTAAAGAATAAGTGAAAAGATAAATGGAATATAAGTAACGTAGACAGACACGAGTGGAGAGTGAAGCCTCCAAAATGTGTGAGGAAACAGACCCATGCAACAGAGAAGAGGTTGGTGGAGGGAGTGTATAGCTAGACGAGGCTACTGAGACTACGACGAGCCCTTTCAGCCCTAGCTCAGTGCTAGTGTGGTGGTGTGAGGGGAGGTGTGTTTGTGTGTGCGCGCCAGTGTGAATGAGACTCTATAAAAGTGACTTGCCCTTTACCATTTTAGCCTCGTTATTGGCACCGTATAATGTAGGATGTGAACTGATGTCGTCTTATCTCTGTTTCCTTCCTGTGGTTTAGTGTGGTTGATTACAGTACATTGTGTGTGTGTGTGTCTGTAAATAGTTAGGGCGTTATCCAAACAAAAACACTGTACAGTCGGATATTCATGGCAGTGGTGGTGTCTTGGTGTGTGCGTGTGTGTGTGTGTGTGTGTACGAGGTCAGTCAAATGGCCACACAAGCAAGCAAACATGCAAGCAAACATCTCGACCTCAATAAGCATGCAAGGAGACATTTAAATTTAAGCTTGTATTTATTTACAGTATACAAAACAATTATCTACGTGTTGATATAACTTACGAGCTTTCATAAAAATAATAATAATAATGAAAGTGGATACACAAGATGAGTGAAATGTGGAGTGAGTTGGTATGACCGTATGATAATGATTTTTGGCATCTCGTGTGTTCCCTTGGTTTTAAGTTGTACTCATGTCAACAAAGTAATAATACACAGGGAAAACACACACAATTCAACAGGAAGAAGAAGTGTACAATACGACCATGAAGTCATTAACACACAGCCCTGTACCGTAGTGCTTAGAACAGTAGGCTACTCAGAATGTATGGCGTTCAGTAAGGATATATTATGTGGGCTTGATGGAGGCTATTAATTCCTTCAACCTCTCCCAGGACACAGGCTACATCAGTATAAACGAGTAGATGGACTGTTTAGTGGCACAGTTTGAAGGAATCAGTAGCCTCCAATTCGCCGAACAAAAACCCTCTGAAAACGAACAGTGTATTATAAGTGCGAGGTGAGAGAAAAGAGAAGACCGACGTTCATATAATTATGTGCTCGTTTCACTCATTAGGTTTAACAGGGAGATCACATTACACTTGGATTGCCAGTAGTTTCGTCTTAGTTAAGTGAAATCATCTGGTGTTAGTCATGATAAGGGTTAAGCTATAAAAGATGATGATATACTTGAAGGAAAAGACTGAATCAAGATACATTAATACTTTTACTGTTTGTTGATGTTCTATGGCATTGAAATAGAAAATAATCAGAAGATGGTAATAGTAATCATAAAAAAGGTTACAATGTCATACTAGCACTCGAAATATTTATGATGAATAGGAATGAAAATGAGAAGAAACTTAAAATAAATGTTGACTAAACTGTTGAAACAAATATACTACAGGAAGGAAGAAACTATTACTTATGGTGGCAACGTTTCATTTTCACATCTGCTTCAGGTTAAATTAAAAGGACGAGATATACGAGTTGAATGATGATGATATTATAAGGAAGGAAGAGGAAGGGAGGGAGGGAGGGAAGTGAGTGTGGAGGTAAGAAAATATACCTCCGGACCTGCCTCTTGTGAGTGAGTGAGTGAGGGGCAAAGGTCAGGAGAAGGACCCCCTCATATAAAGTGATGGAGATAGAAGATGGAAACACATTATGAAGGTGAGGATGGAAGCGCTGGATAATAATATAACATTTCCTCTCATAAAATCCCAGGGTTCTTATTTACTGTTATTTAATTAAGAAAACACCAATGCCATAAGTTAACCTGCATCTTATCTTTTGTTTTCCGTGGTGTGGTTTGACTTGATAAATAAAATTTCTTGCACAAAGCTTTATTACACGGTATGTTTTTTTTTTTTCAAGTCAAGTTCACGACACTTAAGTGGGCTAATTATCATGCAAGTTCTAGTGGCATTACTGATAACTGTGTGTGTGTGTGTGTGTGTGTGTGTGTGTGTGTGTGTGTGTGTGTGTGTGTGTGTGTGTGTGTGTGTGTGTGTGTGTGTGTATGTGTGTGTGTTGTGTTGTGAAATGCGCTCACACAAAGATATCAGTCCTCTATCTGTTTTCATAGTTGTTTCCCAATGTTTACTAAGTGGATGCAGATACATAGATAACATTATATTTGGAAAGTACAGGAGATGAATAGATAGGTATAGAGATAAAAGTGAATAGATAGGTATAGAGATAAAGGTGAATAGATAGACTGATAGATTAATAGATACAGAAAGGGGATAACAGATGAAGCGATAAAAAGACAAGAAGTGAGGGAGGAACTAAATAGATGAAAATACAAATACAGTAGAGGAAGAACTAACAGATGAATGAGAGGAAGGGAGGAAATAGATAAAGTGGGGGGGGGGATGCAGATAGTTGAAGAAGGGTGCGAGGGAGTGATACATAGTTTACCGGTGTGTTTAATGAGGGAGGAAATATATAGTTGACGAAGGGGAGAGTGATTGGGATGAAGGGGAGGGGCCAAATAGATAAGGGGAGGGTGATTGGGTCAGGGGGAGGGAGGTAATTGATGACGAATTAAGGGGAGGGGGCAGATAGTTAAATTGAGAGGTTCAGGAAGGGGAGAGAGATAAATAGTTGGTAATGGTAGGCAATGAAATGAGAAGGATTGAGGAGACAAAAGTTTTATTTTCCTTGAGAGTAAACAATACAAATAAATGTAAAAATTATTGTAAAAAGAGAGAAAAAAAAGAGGTGATTAGAGAAGAGGGAGAATAAGATTATTTAAGTGTAAGATGATGATAATATATACCGGTATATATATATATGTAGAGAGAGAGAGAGAGGGGGGGGGGTGAGAGAGGGGGAAAGAAACAATTGGGTGTTAATTAAAGAGGAAAATAAGCCACGATAAACAAAATGAGGAAAATAAATGCCGATAGTAAAGTAAAAGATAAAAATGCAAGTTACAGAGGAAAAGGGAAGAGAACTGTGTGTCTTAAAACCTCTAATACCTGAAGTGTTGTATCCCTCGGTATTTTTGGCCTCATGTGGGGGTTAGGGGGTGGGGACATCCTGAGTGGTAATCTCTACCGGTATTAAATTAAGGGGATATAGAAATTGGCTAGATGCTTGATTAAGTTCATAGAGTAACTGTTATCTGTTTTTTCAACCAATCTATTGTATGTCATTTTATATATAGTATTTCAAACCCGATATTAAAATCCCACCATTGAAGAAATTATATCCAGAAAATAAAACCCACTTCATTTTGTAGGAAAATAATAATAATAATAACAATAATAATAATAATAATAATAATAATAATAATAATAACAATAATATAATAAACACACAATGATTTTCTATGTGTGGCTGCATGGAAGGGAGAGATGGGGGTGCAAATGATGTCCACTTTGGTGTAGACCTATAATGATATATGGTTCGTATATGGGGATTTAGGAGGAGGAGGTGGTTCTGATCCGCTGACATGAATTGCTGACTCACGTGTAGGCTATAATTATACCCGTCAGCTGCTATGGTCGCTGGACGGGAAAATAAGAAGACTTTGAGAGGACCCCAATGATGTATAGTTTAGAAATTGGAGGTTAGTGAGTCCTTCAAACATTGCCACGAAACACCACGTACATTAAGGACCAACTGTGATCGTGTATATATGATATTTGGAGACTTTTAATTCCTCCTGACTATACCACGAAACAAGCTTCTTCCATATAGGTGGTGGTGTTTCGTGGGATATTTGAAGGACTCACTTACCTCCAATTTTCTGACTATACAACACAGAGTCCCTTAATTAAATAAGATTGTTTTGTGTGTCATAGCTATAGTTAGGAGGAATCAGAAGCCACCAAGTCTCATCATACACACGAACACTGGGTCCCTTTAAAATCTCCAAGAATGCCATTATATTTGTTGGGTCACCTCGGGGAGATTAGCAGGTGTTGTGTTCCCGGCTTACCTGAAGGAATATTTGGTACATAGAAATTTATATTATGTTGTCTGGGTTAAAACTTTAATGTGCGTGGGAAGAAAATTGGTGTTGGCTGGGTGAAGTGTGTGTTTCTTTTAATCTACTATAGCTCTCTCTCTCTCTCTCTCTCTCTCTCTCTCTCTCTCTCTCTCTCTCTCTCTCTCTCTCTCTCTCTCTCATAATATTACAGTTTATCAGTTTATCCCTTTATCTTTCTTTCTCAGTTTCTTACTTTCTTTATCTGTCTTTCTTTTTTTCTTGTTTTTACCAACTTAGAAGGGAAAGCGTCAGTGATTTTTTTCTTTTTTTTTTTTTAGGTTGAGATAAGAAAATAACACATAGGATTGAGAATGAGGCAGATTATAACTGGGTCAGTCTGGCTAGTGAGATAACGAGTCTGTCTGTAGGTGTGTCTGTCTGTCTGTCTTGATAAAACTAAAGTCTGGATACACCCACACACACACACACACACCTCGTTATCTCTTGTATGTATGTATGTATCACGTGTGAAACTGGAACACATCAATTATAACATCAATATAAAAAAAATAGGGAATTGTGTTGGTTGTGTCAATGATGCCTTCTAATATACTATAATACTATAATAAGGTAAATACTATAAAAATGGATATACAATAATAAGGGAAATACTATAAAAAGGAATGATAACTGTAGGTTTTATTGGTTGTGTCAGTGATACCTTCTAACATACGATAATATTATGATAGTTAGGATTTGTTTGTTTGATAATGTGTATATTAATTGGCTCTTTTACAGTTCATAGTTAGGATGTATTTGTTTGTTTGATAATGTGTATGTGACAATCATGACTGGTTCGCAATCTAATATTATGATAAGATAATGTGTATATGTTAATGTTGTGTGGTTTACAGAGGTGTATTTTCTCTGGACATGCAATCTATAAAATAAGATAAGTTAGGATTTGTTTGTTTGATAATAATGTGTGTGTGTTAGTTAATGTTGCTTGGTTTTACAGATGTGTGTACGGGAGATAACGTAGCTGAGGTGGAACTCATTAGTCTCGTGGAGGAGCAGATTCCATGCTACAAACTTCGTGCTGACCCTTATACTAGATTTTCAGGTACGTTATTATTATTATTATTATTATTATTGATGTTAGTAGCAGTAGTTTTTGTTGTTGTAGTAGTAGTAATAGTAGTTTATCTTATTATTATTATTATTATTATTATTTTTATTATTATTATTATTATTATTATTATTATCATTATCAACATGACAGTTCTCTCTGTGACTTCATTATATATTTTTTCATCTACAACAAAATTCATTCTTGTATTGTCGGTTATTATGGATTATCGTAGATACCCATGAAAATTCGTTTTCTTTGTTGTGTCAAAAAATTCTATTTTCTTCGTTGATAATTTAGTTGGGGTAACTTACACATTTAAATTCAAATAGATCTCTGTTTTGAATTATATTGAATGATATAGTATTGTATTGTATTATTCTAAGGTATTTTATGATCTGTCACAGTTTGGTAATAAATTTAATACCATGATATTTCCAGCCAGTACATATATACTGTACGCACATAGAATACATACATTTCCAACCACTTTATCATTATCAAGGCAATTACACTCTTTGATTTAATTAAGGGCAGATTCTCTTGTTGGTTAATTGGAAGGTCTCTGATTCCTTAAGTTGGTAATTCTGTTTTGGTTTAGAGAGAGAGAGAGAGAGAGAGAGAGAGAGAGAGAGAGAGAGAGAGAGAGAGAGAGAGAGAGAGATGGAATGGATAGGTGATAGAGAGAGAGAGAGAGAGAGAGAGAGAGAGAGAGAGAGAGAGAGAAGGTAATATAGGTAGTAGGGAGAGATGGAGAGAAGGTAGAGAGAGAGAGAGAGGAGCTATAAATAGAAAATCCTTACCACTGACGCATCTAACTCACGTGCCGCCCAACGTGGGAAGAGAGAGAGAGAGAGAGAGAGAGAGAGAGAGAGAGAGAGAGAGAAAGAGAGAGAGAGAGAGAGAGAGGAACCACATTCAAACCACAACATTCTATTCACATTTAGTCTCCTCTTTGTCTCTCTTCTCTTCATCTTCTTTCTCATTTTTCTTTCACTCCTTCACTTTCATTTCATCCTTTTGTCTTACTCTCTCCTCCCCTTACTCCCTTCCTCCTCCTCCTCCTCCTCTCCCTCCCTTTTCCCTTTCTCCTTCATCCCTCTCCTCCTTCTTTCCCTCATACTTCCTCCTCTTTCTTCCTCCATCCTTCTCCTTCCCTCCTTCCCTCCTTCTTCCCTCCTTCCTCCTCGGCATTGTCTTCTGAGCTCCTTGAGAGAGATTATATACCAATGCAACTCTGAACCCGGAACCAACCTAACCCATGTGCGTAACCGCGCGCGCGCGTGTGTGTGAAATTTAGTTGTGTATATGCAGAAGTTAATGTTTTTGGTCCTTCGGTGCTCTGAGGTTGTATATATAAGATTAAGTTAAATACCTTACATGTGATCATGGATGGGAATTGGAGACTTCTGCTGTTTCCTCCTGACTATGCCATGAAACACGCTCCTTTCTTATAAGTATGTGTGTGTGTTTTTTGAAGGACTCATTTACCTCTAATTTTCTGACTACATCAATCACAGGGTCCCATAAAGGAAAAACTATAATTCAGTCGAGCTATTATTTGTTTATATAATGTTGAATCGTATGGGCGGCTTCCTGGGGATAATTAATTGGTCTGGTAGAATGGAAATAATACAGCTGTCCAGAAACTTATACAATATGCCCGTGGGTGTGTGGGCGGGGAAGACCAAAATGTGGGCGTACACGAGGTTATATAATGTTGTGTGGGAGGCCAACATTAAAGTGTGGGCGTATAGGAATATATTTGACTTATGGATTTATGTGGGCGTTTTGGTGATATTTATAGGTTTGATGTGATTAATGTGTGTACGTAGGAGTGTGTAGAGATGTGTGTATGTATATGTGTGTGTAAGTGTGTGTAGGGATGTGTATATATACAAGTATGTGTGTATGAATGAATGTGTACGTGAGGGGTGTAGGTATGTGTGGGGTTGTGTGTATGTAGGGGTGTGTAGGGATGTGTGTATGTATGTGTGTGTAGGAATGAGTGTACGTAGGATCGTGTAGGAACGCGTATATGTAGGAATATGTGTATGTAAGGGTGTGTATGAATATGTGTGAAGGTAGGAGCGAGTAGGATTGTGTATATGTAGGTAGGGGTGTGTAGGAAGATGTGTAACCTACTTCCCTTGTGAGTGGGAAGGAAACAAGACAGTGACGTAATGCTCATTAGGGCAGTGAAGAAGAGTGAAAGGTGGGGATAGGAGTGGAAGGGGGGGAAGTGGGGTGTCTGGGCCTCCCCCTTGACCCCAGGGTATGGATGAAAAGAAGGAGGTGGTGCTGTGAGAGTGATGGAGAGGAAGGAGGAGAGAAATAAAAGTAGTAGAAGTGAGAAGTAGAAGAGGTGGGAAAAACGAGACGGATAATACTGATTTGGTAGATGTTGAAAAAGGGAGAGGTAGTGAGGGAAGGATAAAGGAAGGGAGAGATAGTGAGGGTAGGATAAAGGAAGGGAGAGATAGTGAGGGAAGGATAAAGGAAGGGAGAGATAGTGATGAAAGGATAAAGGAAGGGAGAGATAGTGAGGGAAGGATAAAGGAGGGAAGAGATAGTGAGGGAAGGATAAAGGAAGGGAGAGATAGTGAGGGAAGGATAAAGAAAGGGAGAGGAAGGCAGATACATAAGTTTTGTAATTACAGAGTGAGGGGAAAATCTGTAGACGGTACGAGTGACTGACCTGGATTGAAGGTTTGAGTGGAATGAAAGATCTACGGTAGTGAAAAATGTAAAAAAGTCCCATTTAAAGGTTGTATAATAATGCTATGTGATTGCACTAATACTGTTTTGTGAGTTTCGTTAATAATGTTGAGATAAAAGACGATCACAAAAAGCTAATGAAAAATCACATACGAAGATAGATGTTTTTGAGAAGTGTTCTATACAAGTTATATATGAAACGCGACTTGGGAAAATAATTATATATGATAAACTTTTCAGTAATATTTTTTTGGTAATAGACCTGAAGATTGACTATAAAAATTATGTATACATTACCTTGGAGCCTCTAATCAGGTGCGCTTACCAATTACCCGCCCATACCTGAGATGACTCGCTAATTGAGGGGATATAAAGTAGTTGGTTGGGCAATTTCGTGGATCAAGCGACGTGGTGGAAATTTAGGTGGGTCGGCGAGGGGCACTTTATGGGATGAGGGAGTGGTGGATGGGAGTGGAAGGGAAGGGAAGGCAAGGCAGGAGGGGAGTATATGGAAGGGAAGGAAGGAAAAGGGGAATATATGGAAGGGAAGGAAAGACAAGGGGAATATATGGAAGGTAAGGCAGGAGGGGAGTATATGGAAGGGAAGGAAGGACAAGGGGAGTATAAAGTATGGAAGGAAGGAAAAGGGGAATATATGGAAGGGAAGGCAGGAGGGGAATATATGGAAGAGAAGGCAGGAGGGGAATATATGGAAGGGAAGGAAAAGGGGAAAATATGGAAGGGAAGGAAGGAAAAGGGGAATATATGGAAGGGAAGGATAAGGGGAAAATATGGAAGGGAAGGAAGGAAAAGGGAAATATATGGAAGAGAAGGCAGGAGGGGAATATATGGAAGGGAAGGAAGGACAAGGGGAATATATGGAAGGGAAGGAAAAGAGGAAAATATAGAAGGAATTCAGGAAAAGGGGAATTATGGAAGGGAAGGAAAAGGGGAATATATGGATGGAAGGAAAAGGGGAATATATGGAAGGGAAGGCAGGAGGGGAATATATGGAAGGAAAGGAAAGGAAGAGGGGAATATATGGAAGAGAAGGAAGGAAAAGGGAAATACATGGAAGAGAAGGCAGGAGGGGAATATATGGAAGGAAAGGAAAGGAGGAGGGGAATATATGGAAGGAAAGGAAAGGAGGAGGGGAATATATGGAAGGAAGGAAAGGGGGAATGAGGGAAAGAGAAAAGGAGAGATGTGTATACTGTAAAGAAGGAGGAAGGGATAAAAGTCGAGAAGCTGAAAATGCAGAGAATTCAAAAGGAAGGAAGGAAAGAAGGGAGAAGAGAAGAGAGGAGAGGAGAGGGGAAGGGAAGGAGGGAGAGTGAGAATAGAGAGAGAGGAGAGGGGAAGGGAAGGAGGGAGAGTGAGAATAGAGAGAGAGGAGAGGGGAAGGGAAGGAGGGAGAGTGAGAATAGAGAGAGAGGAGAAGAGCAGAAAGGAGGAAGCAGTAAGGAAGGCACGATAACGGATGTAAAGAGGAAGTGGAAGGTAAAGGATGGGAAGCGATATCAGTGAGAGAGAGAGAGAGAGAGAGAGAGAGAGAGAGAGAGAGAGAGAGAGAGAGAGAGAGAGAGAGAGAGAGAGAGAGAGAGAGAGAGAGAGAGAGAGAGAGAGAGAGAGAGAGAGAGAGAGAGAGAGAGAGAGAGAGAGAGAGAGAGAGAGAGAGAGAGAGAGAATGGAAGGATAGTAAGGGAAGGAAATGAAATGCGAAGAATAGAAAAGAGAAGAATGGGAAACGAATGAGAAAAAAGAAAAGAAGGGAAAGAGATTAGGAAATAATAAGAAGGGAACGAGTGCAGGGAGAGAAGGAGGGAACGGAAAAGAACAAAGTGAAGGAATGGAAAAAAGGGAGAAGAAGAAAAGAATATAACAAGATAGGAAGAGAAAAAATAGTTTATCATAGGTTCACAGTGTTTAATTAGTCGTGGGTACAAATAACACACACACACACACACACACACACACACACACACACACACACACACACACACACACACACACACACACACACACACACACACACACACACACACGCACAAAAGAAGCCACTCACACCTATTCATTTTTAGGTCTATTATATCCTCACATATACTATAGTGTATTCTATTATCATTTCTGTAAACATTGATTACTGTTCCATTCATTCATTCATTCTTTCATTCATTCATTCATTCACTCCTCGCAATCCTGACCTACCCACACTCTCCCTACCTTGTCTTATATATATATAGATCTGCACGTCTCTCTCTCTCTCTCTCCCTCTCTCTCTCTCTCTCTCTCTCTCCACCTATTCGTTCCCTAGTCCCCTACTCTCCCTCCCTCCCTCCCTCCCTCCCCACTCTCCTTAAAGCTGACTTCTCAACACAGTATTTCATTCGAGTTGCTGCGTGTTTTAAGTTTCTCTCACTCTCTCTCTCTCTCTCTCTCTCTCTCTCTCTCTCTCTCTCTCTCTCTCTCTCTCTCAGTGAATTCTTTCGATAGGCAATAAATAGAGAGAGAGAGAGAGAGAGAGAGAGAGAGAGAGAGAGAGAGAGAGGTGGGGGTACAGAGTGATGAAAGAACTTCCCCTACTTCTCCTCCCCCTTCTAAACATCACCTTCTCCACTTCCTCCTCCTCCTCCTCCTCCTCCTCCTCCTCCTTCTCCTCCTCCTCCTCCTCCTCCTCCTCCTCCTCCTCCTCCTCCTCCTCCTCCTCCTCCTCCTGAGTAAGCCACACGTCTCTCCCAACTTCCGTGTTCCCTCCTTTCCTTTCTCCTCCTTCTTTATCATCATTCTCCTCTTCCTCCTTCTATCATTCCTTTGTCCCTCCTTTCATGCATATTCTCCCTTTATACTTTCCTTTGGCTCCTCCTCCTCTTTTATTTCCTTCTTTCTTTCATTTTTCTCTTTTTCCCCTTTTTCCAGGTTTTCATTTATTTTCCCCTTTTTCCTATGTTTTTGCTTTTCATTATTTATCTACTTTTCCCTCTTACTTCCTCTTTTTCCTCTCCTTTCTTTCTTCCTTTTCATTATTTCCTCTTTATTTGGCTTATTTCTTTGTCCTTTTGTACTTGATCAAGTTTTTCTCATTCCCTTTTATGTTTTCCTCTTTTACTTCAACCTTTCTTTGTCTTTCTTTTGTCCTTCCTTCCTCCCTTCTCTTCCTCTCCTTCCTCCATCTCTTACCTTTGTCCGTCTTTCCTCCCTTCTCTTCCTCTCCTTCCTCCATCTCTTACCTTTGTCCTTCCTTCCTCCCTTCTCTTCCTCCCTCCTCTTCCTCTCTTTCCTCTGTCCTTCCTTCCTCCCTTCTCTTCCTCTCCTTCCTCCATCTCTTACCTTTGTCCCTCCTCTTCCTCTCCTTCCTCCCTCCTCTTCCTCTCCTTCTTCCATCCCTATTTGTTTTCTTCTTTCATCTTCATTGTTCTCTACCTCTTTGATCTTTCCTCTCCCTTTTCCCTCTCTACCGACCAACCTTTTATCTCCTTCCTCCTATCCCTTAACACGTATTTACTTTCTTCCCTCTTTCTTCCTTCCTCACTTCTATCTATCTTTCTTCACTCCTTTCTTCTATTTTCTTTCCTCCCTCATTCTCTGCTCCCCTTCCTGTTTATGTCTGCCCCCTTTCTTCTTTCTCTCTATATAATTGTTTTTTTCCCCGGTATGTCTGTCTATCTCTCTCCTTTTATCTTTGTCTATTTATATATATCAATTTTCTTTCCATTATTGGCTTAGTATCTCACTCAAAATATCTCTCATCATTAACCCACATCTTTTTCTCACGCGCGTGTGTGTGTGTGTGAGAATAAATTATAGATTACCAGTAACTTTACATTGCTATATCATATTTTTACTTTTCATTCCTGCTTTTACACCAACATATATTCTTTTCTTTATCTGTTTCTGAGTAAAATCTGGGGTCGAGTGGCAGAGAATCCAAGGACGCAGAAAAAGCGAGTTAAAAATAATATAAAAGCTATCTTGTTTGGAATATTGATTTGAGGATGAAAGAAGAACGCAATTACGCCTGGAAGACCGTGTAGGATGAAGGAGAAGGAAGGTGATAGAAAGGTGGGATAGCAAATACGAAGGAAATAGAAGGAAAGGAGAGACAGTATAAGAATTGAAAAGGATGAGCTGAAGAGAGGTAGGATAGCAAACACGAAGGAAATAGAAGGAAAGTGGGGATAGTTTAAGTATTGGAAGGAACTTGTTGGGGAGAGATGGGATAGCAAACATGAAAGAAATAGAAGGAAAGGAGAGACAGTATAAGAAATGAAAAGAAGGGACTGAGGAGAGGTGGAATAGCAAACACGAAGGATATAAAGGAAAGTAGGGACAGTTTTAATATTGAAACGGAGTGGCTGGGAGGGGGGGGGGACACATGGGGACACAGGGAGGCACAGTAACGCACTCTTCCACGTAACTTGGCGATGCGACATGTTATTCAGTTAGACATTGTAGATGACACTGACAATTGGAAAGTCGTCTGTAGTTCTTGAATTGGAAGACTACTGATTCCTATTAAGTTCGTGAATTGGAAGACTATTGATTCCTATTAAGTGTGCTGTGAAACATAAAATTCACTCGTATACGCTGATGTGGTAGGCGTTCTTATCTGTCTGTTTCCTGGTATAGTTTTGAAGGAACCCGTAGCCTCCTGTATACTGTATTAACCCTCACCATAAGATCACTACGGATTTAAATCACCCTTTAAATCACATGCAGCTTTTAGAATACAGTGTGGATTGATTACATTGATTCCTTTTGAGATATTTTGGTGGCTCCTCAGTTGACTAATATCGCCAGGGATAGAATATACAACAATACTATATATGACAAATTAAGTACAACTAATCATATAAGACGATTATTATGAATTTGGATGCTTGCTGACTATTAATGCTAAATGGCTAATCCGTAGTGCTTGTAGTTTTTTAATATTTTTTTTTGTCAAGTGTAGTAAAATCATTTAGTGTTTGTCATTCAGAATCAATAGGGTTTTATTTTATATTGGTCAGAATTCGTATCACAAAGAGAATAAACTTGGGTAGAATTCGTTTTTTATTTTGTTGGTGTATAATTATGGTAGTTAGTTTTATGGCGTTGGTTTATTGCATCTCAAAATTAACTATATAAATATACACAAACAAAACAAAAGAGGAAATTGGCTTGTTTGTGTATTATATAGTTAGTTTTGTGGCCTTGGTTTGTTGCATCTCAAAACTAATTATATATACACAAACAAACCAAAAGGGGAATTTAGTTTGTTTGTGTATAGTTTGTTTTGTGGCGTTGGTTTGTTGCATCTCAAAATTAACTATATATACACCAACAAAACAAGAGAGAAAATTGGCTTGTTTGTGTATATATAGTTAGTTTTGTGGCGTTGGTTTGTTGCATCTCAAAACGGCAATATTCCATTATCACCAGGGCTATTTCTGGCACACGGACGACCTTCTATACTTTTATTTATTTTTGCCGGAGATTTTGCGTTGTATGGAACTCGTAGCGTCACTCACCTTCCCTCCATGTGGTCTGTCGGTGAGCGAAGATTTTTGGCACATATAGGACAGGGGATGGAAGAGGGAGGGAGGGTATGGAATGAAAGGGAGAGTTACCAGGAAGGAAAGAAGGGAGGGGGTGTAGGGGTGATGATGGGGTGGGGCTAGGGGTACAGAGAGTCGTACAACCCAACCCCCGACGACTTCGTGTAACTAACCCAAACGTCATCATCGTGTTTGTCCGAAATTGGGTGGGAATGTCCGTAGAGTTGTTGGGATTTTCCCCTCGCTGGTGTTGGTGTTGGCCGGTCGGATTGTTCGAGAACCGGCTCGGATTTCCGTGTTCTGTTGTTGTTGTTATAGTGTCATATATTTAATAAAGGTTGGGCTGTAGAAACTTGCTTTGGTTCGATGTTTAGTTTCTGTACTGAGATATTTAATAAGTGCGACATGGTTCTTTCATTGGGGAACCCTCTTGAAATCAGCTGCCATATTGATTTAGCCTAGTTGTTGGAGTGGCCGTGTGGTGGCTCTGGCGTCGCCTCGTGATGCAACCTGGTAATATTGATCCCTGTTCGTACGGGCCACGAGCCGGGGGTGTCGTCCTAGGAATCTCGACTCTACGGGACGACGATTTACACGAGCTTCGGTTTGGGTTCGTCAGTAGGGTCGAGGTATGGTTAGGATAGCTAAGGGAAAGTCGACTGAATGGAGTTTGGGAAATGTTGATGACGCAAATAGTGAGAATATAAGGAGAGGAGGAAAAGGGATGGACGGAGAATTTGGATTGGATAGAGGAGAATAGAATTAGCCATCGGAAGAAAGTATAAAGTTAAAAAGGGGTAATTGAAAGAGAAATAGAAGTACGTGAATGCGTAGTGTGAGAGATGGAATGAGGGAGCTAGAATGAGTAAGGGGGTGTTGAATGAAACGTTAGGGAGAGGACTGGGAGCGAGTGTCACATTGTAGGAGGGAGTGACTAAGGGAGGGAATGGGAGGGTGGGGTGGACAGAGGGGGGAGATGTGGGAGGGACCGAACATGCAGTGTGAGAGAGGGAGAGGGATGTGAGGGGGAGATTGAAGGGGGTCTGAGGGGAGAATAGAGAATGGGAGAGTTAAGGGAAAGAGAGAGGGAGGGAGAGGTGAGGGAAAGAGAGAGGGAGGGATGAGGGAATGAAGGGGAGCAGCTAGAGAGAGGGAAGTAGGGAGAGGAAGGGTTGAGGGAAGAGAGGGAAAACAACTAGAGTGAGAAAGAGGGAGAGAGGGGAAGCAGCGAGATGGATAAAGAGGGAAGAATGGGTGAGGGAAAAAGAGAGAAGGAGGGGTAAGGGAAGAGGGGAGACAAGGGAGGGAGAGAGGGAAGAGGGGAAACAAGTGAGGGAGGGAGGGAGAGGTGAAGGAAGAGGGGAGATAAGGGAGGGAGAAGTGAGGGGAGTCCCGGCAGCCAGTATCGTCCATGTGCCACCTCAGTCAGTCGCCCTCAAGCGGTGGTGTCGGAGGCTCCTAAACCTCACCACGGTACGCAAACCAGGAGCTTCACTGAGGCCGGCAGGTGGCGCTACGGACGCTGACGGAGGCGCTGACGGGACTACCCTGTATACGCTTCTCCTTGACTTCACATACACATACACACACACGCTAATGTATCAACAGCCTTGCATCGGACCGTAAGGAGTGAGATTATATAAAGATCCCGAACGCAAATGCAGCCGCTAATATGGCACAGCTGATCACACACACACACACACACACACACACGCACACGCACACACATTTCACCCCGGTGTTCCAGAGAATTGTGTGTTTAAAAAATAATGAAACTATTGACGGGGAGTAGCAGTGAAAACCCCAAGCCAAGTCAGAGGGAGGGAGACACAAGATAAGACACTCGAAATACGATGGCTTCCGTGTCCGTGTGTGTGTGTCCGTGTACGTGTATGTGTGTGTGTGTGTGTGTGTATGTGAGATGGGGAATGAGAAGGGTGGACTTAGAACCGTCAGTCAGAACAGAACATATCATATCGAGGCGAACGAGACTTTTAAAGAGGAACACACAGTCAAGGTGTTGTTGGCTGGTGCTGCTGCTGCTGGACATTGCATACAGGACCTAGTTGCTGCTGCCGGTACTCGTAGAGAAAAGGAATTAAAGAGTCTCACACCCTGTACAGTTGCTTCGTGTAGTTTGGTGTATGTGCGAGTAAAATTGAAAAGCAAAGTGGAGTGGAAAGTTATGTTATACAGGGGAGGAAACTACTGAGGGTTAGAAATGAATGTGTTGTTGGTGCTGCTGTGTGTATTGTGGCGTGACGAACCGAACTAAGCACATGTGACAAAAAGGAATATATAATCATTTTCCTATTAACACACACAAACACGCACACACACACGCACACATACATACACGCACGACAGAAAGGGCTGATAAAGAAGCAAGTGTCTGAGGGTCGGTCGGGGGAGTTGGATGTGTTGTGGTTATATCACTTGAGTGTCCCCCTGGCGACGGGACGGCTTACCTTCCCCACCCCATACCTGTGTCGCCTTCCTACCTGTCCTCACCTATCCTCCTTATGCTGAGTGGTCGGTCGAATCCTCTCTGTTTATTATTTGATGTCATGGGTGAAAGGGAAAGCCAAACTATATCATATCTTGGGTCGTGCGTGGGACCGAAAACCTCACAGTTGAATATTGTAGTGAATGGGAAGGAAAAGATTATGTAATTTTTGTAGTGAATGGAATCGAAAAGTTGTAAGTTGATCAATTTGTCATGAATGGGACAGAAAAACTCTATGAATATTTCGTTGCCCAGAGTGTATCAGAAAGGATACACACAGCAACACACAGGTGCTCTATGAACGTTTCGTAAAGGTGGTGGTGTTTGGTCATGGTCTGTCTGTATAGGTCACGGCAGGAACGTTTCGTAATGTCAGGTTCAGTTCTCTTCATTCCGTCTGCCTACAAATTCACGCTAGCATTTCGATAATTCTGGTTCCGTTTTCCATCATTACACGTTAAATCAGTTTGTTTTGTTTACTACTATATAATATCATACGTCAAATTATACGTCTCGACAGTTTTTGTTATCCACTGAATACAATACAGGTCGTATATAAGAATCAGGGTTTATATAAGCATCATATTTTCATCGTTCCTCAGGTTAAACGTTAATGCAGTTCTTACTTTCTATACTTACACATTAAATCAGGTATCGGTTCTGTTTACATCGTTCGTCATATTCAACGTTTCGACAGTTCTTGCTTTCATGATCACACGACATATCAGTATCAGACTTTAGGATCTGTTTTCACTCTCTGGAGTATTAAGAGCCTGGACTGAGTTTGGCATCAAGTCGTGTTTTCGTTGCGTGTTTGGTCAAAAGTGTAAACATAGCTGTAGTTCCAAGTATGATGTCCACCTTTCTTGGTGACCTACGTGTTATGCCCTCATGATTCTGATAATACTGGGTATAGACTAAACGCCCTTTTGATCGTTCCTAGCATTGTCAGTCTAAAGTACAAACAAGAAAAGTGTCAGGATTATTTTCAGTGTGTGTGTGTCCCGTAAATGTTTTGTCCCCAGGAAGTACAACATTACTGAGGTGGTGTGTCTGTGCGTATAGAAGGCAAGGGGCTAACCTGGTACTCTTGTTATGACTACTTCTTAGTTTGCCATACTCTGAATTTTATATTGTGGAGCTGAGAGAAGACTTGCTGTAGGGCCAAATTTGTTCCTCAAGGGGGACACTAATTCCTCCAAACTGTGCCAGTAAACAGACAACCTCAATGTTGCTAATAAGAGATCTGTGTCATGGCATAGTTTAGAGGAATTAGTAGCTCTCCAGTATACCGTCAGAGTTTCCCAGAGTTGTTGTTTACTTTCTGTCTCCTCCCTCATGGTGGGACTTGTTTGACCTTAACCTAGGCTTCACTGTCTTACTTCCCTTCGTTCGTCATGGCAAGAACTGCCTGTTGTTTACTGAGTTTTATGTATTTTTAACACTCTCGGAAAGGAAAAGTTGCATGTTCGTTGCAAGTTGACAGCCACGCAATGCAGTGGCAGTTGCAGTTCGCCCTCAGGAGGAAGTAAATCATATGCTGCTGGAACTATTGAAGATGCCTTGTTGGTTTTGGTGTTGAAATGACGGTGGGTCATATATTGAGCCTATACATCGTGAGGTCTATAATGGGTTGGTAGTGTTGAAATGGTGGTATATCGAGGAGACCAACTCATATATCATACTGAGTAAGCCCATATGTTTACTTACGTGTCTATCAATATGTGCAATACAGAGGATTTGCTTTCAGTCATGTTTTTTTAAGTTTCTAACCCGTACATAACCCAGTATAAGAGAAAGAGTGTATTTTACTATATCATCTTTAGTTGATATACTGTGTAGTACTTTGATACTGGTTTTTAATAGGTTGTAAGAGGTGAATGAAGGGGAAGGTAAGGGGGAGAAAGAGAAGAAGAGGGAAAAAGAGAGTCAGTGACCAGAAAACAATTAAAATGTCATCATGAGTTCGAGGGAAGGGAAGACATGAGGCCAGACTGGTGGTTCTTGGCATAAAAAAACGAGAATATAAAAACGTCTCCCCTGTGGTCGTGAGAAGGCGTTTAGAGCTTCCGTAACTGATGTGTAAGATTGGGTGAAACGCTCTGAGTCTCCCCCTCCTAACCCCTTCCTACTCCACTACCACCACCACAACTATATATGCAGGGATTGGGTTGCGTTGTGCTTCGTTGTGTTGGGTTGGGTTGGGTAGTGCTTCGTTTTATTGGGTTTGGTTATGTTGGGTTCAGAGCCGTAGGTTGGGTTTTGCTGTGTTGTGTTACGTTTTGCTGTGTTGTGTTGCGTTTTGTTGGATTAAGTTGCTTTGTGTTGGACTGTGTTGCTGTGATTGGAATAATGTTGTGTTCCGTTGTACTGTGGTCTATTGTGATGTTTGCAGCTGTGGTTGGTAGTGTTGTATGGTGTTGTGTTGGGTTGGGTAGTATTGGCTCAAGTTGGGTTTTATAGTTGTGTTGTTGTCAGAGGTTTGTTGTTGGTTGTGCCATGTCCCTGTCACTAATTAGGATTGTTACAACGTCTGTTATTGATCAAACACTTGGTTACATAATGAAAGAGCACATTATGAAACACTCACATGCATTGTTAACCTTTAGTGCGAACGTTTTATTGCTCCCTGGAAACATTTGCGGGACGCCTGCCTGCCTGTACGACCCAAGGCAGATTGATACCGTATACACTCAACATTCTCAAATAAGTTTGGGATTTGGGGACGAGTGAACGAATGTCTACGAGTTATGCGACCTAACCCGACCTATTTAAATACAGCTTACGCAAACATGAGGCAACGGGGACCTGAATAACTCAAGTGCAACATCGACCGATCGTGTGTATGTGTGTGTGTGTTTGTGTTAAAAGATATGTGTCTCTCTCTTCAACAGGTTCCAAGTACAAGTCGTTTGCTCATCTCCTCTGAAATAATTATAACGAAGGTTGTGAATGATCATATGTACTCCTCGATACTGTGCAAAAAGTATTAAAGTATAATTTATAAAGATATTTCTCCAGTACAACGATATATCCAAACCGAAGCCTTATAAAAGTTTGTGCATGTGCTCTTTGCGTCATCAATCAAGTGTCTGTATGAAGATCCTCCAGTTTGTTTGAACGCCTTAAGATTGTGGTAGTGGTGACGGCGAAGTAGTGACGGTGAAAAAAAGTGGTAGTAACGGTGAAATAAGTGGTGACGGTGACATTTTAGTGACTGAAAAAAAGTGGTAGTAACGGTGAAAGGAGTGGTAACGGTGAAATTTTAGTGATGACGGTGAAGTAAGTAGTGAGAAAAGAGAAGTGATGAAGGTAGTGTAATTATTGAACCGTAGCAGTATAGTGCAGTATATTGGTGTACTCATTGTAACACTAGTTTGGGTAGTACATAATATTAGTGTGACAGTGTAATACCGTATCCTGTAGTGACAAAGTAAGATTGATAATTTTGTATATAACTGTGCAAGACGTGAACCTTGAGACCTTTGAATGACCTTTATAGTACCTTGATAGTTAATACATATCAATAACACAATCGTACACTGTTTGTTTACTATTTATACTTTACAGTACAGGAGACTCGTGTGTGTGTGTGTGTCATTGTTTGGTGATCTAGACTTTGATACATATATTCGAATACAAGGAATTCTGAAAAGCATACAGATAAAAAAACCATACAGATCAAGTAGTATAAATCGGAACTAAGGACGGTGGAAAAAATAGTAAAAACTAAACAAAATGTAATTCCACACACAACACCTATTTATTAATTAAAGAAGAGCATACTATACATACTATACATCGAGTTGTATGTATTTTATCATAGGATTATACAGGCACAGAGTACAAAAACACTAAAGCTGTGTTGATAACTGGAATTAATGGTTTAACTGCTGGTCTACCATTGTTTATGAAATTGTATAGCCTCCATAGAAACAGGAAATATCACCCTGTTTGAAAATCTGCGACACTGAATCACAGAAATATTAACGAAAAAAAAAAAATATATATAATAACAGTGATAGAAAGAGGAAAAACAGTATATTTATATTGGAGGCGTGAGTGAGAGATTAGAAGATTGAAAGGGAGTAAAAAATATATTGCGAGTGTGTGAATTTGAACCTGTTATAGTGACTGAACATTGAGGGATCCCTGGTCACACACTGAGGCACTAAAATAAAGAAGGTTGAAAGGGAGTAAAAAATATATTGCCAGTGTGTGAGTGAGGGGATTTAACCTGTTATAGTGACTGAATATACTGTAGTAGGATATCTGGTCTCAATGTGGCCATCCTCTGCATACAACCTGCTCAGTGTCTTCCAAGATGTCTGAAGACTCTGGTAAGAAAACTCCCCCAACATCCATTCATTGAGAATTTTTATTGTTATACTAAGTGATTAACTGTTGTGTGGTTTATACATATAGAGTTTATTAGGAGAACTGCCAAGTCTGTTATTTTTTCTTATACAATAGGGTGTTGATATGTTATTTTGTGCCGTTTTGTTTTTGTTTTAATGGACTTCGTAACGTGGAAAAGTCTGGGAAAGGAATGACTGTCATATAAACTTGTGGTATAGTTATGAAAGCGAAAGTAGTATATGAATGTGGTATGATGGTGCGACTTACTATGTAGGTTGGTCCTGGTTCCCTCATATGTAACATCCTGCAACCATCCAACTGTCCTTCCCTTCTTATATAACCCCATTTCTATAACCCCCTCCCCCTACTCACTCACTCACTCGTATGGTAGGCTTCTCGGTCCCCTCTATATACTATACAGACTTACATAAAACCTTCTTAAATAATATCCAGGATCTCCTTTAAAATGTTTATCTTTGGTTTTTCTGTCGTATACTATTCTAATCTCGTAATCTTTCTAAAGTTTTGTCAACGTGTGTATACGGTTCTTGATTCACTTTCATTAATTGTTTTGATCGTTTCTACTTCTCTGTCCATTCGTAGTTTCATTCCTGTTGTTATTCTGACCACGTCCCCCCCCCCCCCCTCAGTTTTATGACTAACCCCATTTCTCTTGTCTCCTTTCTCCTCTGACATGCCCCTCATATATTTAACCCCTTCCTCATTTCCCCCCTCTGTTCCCTTTCTCCTTCCTTACCCCCCCCCCCTTCCTCCTTCCATTCTTTCATCACTTCTTTAACTGCCTCACCTCTCTCTCTTCCTTCTTCGTCTCCATTTTTCTTTTCCTCCCTTCTTCTACTTATTTTGTTCTTCCTACCTTCATCCTCTCTCAACTTTCATCCTTTTTCCTCACCCTTATCCTCCTCTCCAGTTTTCATTCTATTTTCACATATCCTCATCATCTTTTTTTCCATCACCATCCATCCCTTCCTTTTCTCCTATACGGTCCACTTCCTGTCCTTCATCTCTATCTCAAACTCCTTCATTTTTGGCACACTTCCCTTCCTTCTCCTGGCACCTCCTCTCACGACCCACCACCTTCCAAGAAACGAATCACCAACAAGAAACAACACACACACAGAGAGAGAGAGAGAGAGAGAGAGAGAGAGAGAGAGAGAGAGAGAGAGAGGCAGGTAGTGGTGGTCGTTAGGGTGGTGGTGGTATGGCTATGTTTTCGTAGGGAGATCCTGTGAGACGCTTGTATAATCCAGCTAAGGTTAATTAAGGACTGAGATGACAGTAGTTTATATAGGGATGGGGTGAAAATTATCATATCTAATATTCCTTGTGAGTCTATTTGTTTATGCTTTATATCCCAACGGGTCCATTGAGGTATGGAATAATTTAGAAGAGGAGGAGAAAGTTGAAATGAGGGTTGAGATGAGAGTTGAG
>JAWZYT010005865.1:100000-103783 GCA_034508575.1 Petrolisthes manimaculis | reverse complement strand
CTACCACTACTATTACTACTACTACTACTACTACTACTACTATTACTACTACTACTACTATTACTACTACTACTACTATTACTACTACTACTACTATTACTACTACCATCTCACCCACACCCACCCCAATACTACTACTACTACTACCACCACCACTACCACCACCACCACCACCACTATATATTAAGACATACATTATATTGCATAATTGTTTTTTCATAGCACTACTTAATGTGTTTGTACTCATGTTGCTACTGTTGTTGTTGTTGGTTGTTATTGTTGTTGTTGTTGTGAGGTAACCCCATCCTCACGTGACAACTCAATGACTTGGCACCATTCTCTCTCTCTCTCTCTCTCTCTCTCTCTCTCTCTCTCTCTCTCTCTCTCTCTCTCTCTCACACACACACACACACACACACACACACACACACACATATATAATCACACTGTATCTCTAACACATACACACACACACACTCTCTCTCTCTCTCTCTCTCTCTCTCTCTCTCTCTCTCTCTCTCTCTCTCTCTCTCTCATAATTACACACTGCCTCTCTTTAACACACATACACACACATGTCTGTCTGTGTGTCTGTCTGTGTGTGTGTGTGTAATTTTCAACATATATTTACTACCGGTACTACATATACTGTTAATATATGTACATACTTATACATATGTGATAACCTTGAGTGAGTGTGTGTGTGTGTGTGTGTGGTGTGTGTGTGTGTGTGTGTGTGTGTGTGTGTGTGTGTGTGTGTGTGTGTGTGTGTGTGTGTGTGTGTTAGGCCTATGAGCCAGACAATGAGGGTGGAGGGGGGATTATTGAAACGCAGTGAGGGGAAAATGAGAAAATGAGGAAGAAGAGGTAGATAAAGGGAAGGATTAGAGAGAGAGAGAGAGAGAGAGAGAGAGAGAGAGAGAGAGAGAGAGAGAGAGAGAGAGAGAGAGAAGGGAAATGGAAGGGAGGGACAGATGGGAAACGAGAGAGAGAGAATGTTTGGGATAGAGAATGAGGTTGAGAAGAGAGATGGATTGAAGGGTGGGGAGGAAGAGGGAAGAAGGGATGGTTGGTGGGGTAGGGAGGAGAGGAATAGTAAGTGGGGGGATGGTTGGTGGTGTAGGGAGAGGAATAGTAAGTGGGGGGGACAGGGGTGAGGGTTGGGTGGGGGGGAAAGGAGGAATGTTTGCGAGAGTGTTGTGGGGGGAGGTGGGGGTTACAGAGTTGGGGTGAGAAGGAGAAACAGTAGGGGTGGGGGAGGGGAGGAAGAGGGAAATGGGGGAGGGGGAGGATAGACAATGGGAGAAGGGGGGATAGACACAGATGGAGGGAGGGGGGTTTGGGGGTACTAGGGGTGGAGGATAGACAATGGGGAGGGGGGAGGGGTGGGATAGACACAGATGGAGGGAGAGGGGGGTTGGGGGGTACTAGTGGGGGGTGGTGGGGGTATCACTGGCGCCACCTCAAGGTCATACTCATTCCTGGTCATAATACTACCGCTACTAGCTAGGCCTACCACTACTACCGCTACTACCTAGGCCTACAAATACCACTACTACCGGGGCAGCATATTTCTATTTTGTAAACGCTTTTGTCTCATTACCTCACTCTCTGTTATTTTATTATTTTAGTATTATTTATTATTACTGTTAGGTTAGGTTAGGTATGGTTGAATTTCGTTAAGTTTGGTTAGGTTAGGTTAGGTTGAGTTTGGTTAGATTAGGTTTGGTTGGTTAGGTTTGGTCAAGTTTGGTTAGGTTAGAATAGGTTAGGTTTGGTTTGGTTTGGTTTGGTTAGGCAAGGGATTGTTGGATTAGGTTAGGTCAGGTCAGGTTACGATAGGTTAAAATTGATGGCACAAGATAAAATAAGCTGGGAAAGACAATGAAGTTATTTAAAAGATTATCCTATGATTAATATTATCACTACAACTCAAGCGTAATGTGTTTTATAGTTTATTTATTAATTTAATTATATATATATTAGTAGGTTCCATGACGCATAGTTTGAAATGAATGGTGTAAGAAAAAAAACCCGTATACTCCTGAATATTATTATTATATTATTATTATTATTATTAACGTTTCGCTTATAATACGTGGGGTGTGGGAATAGGGGGGTGTCACAGGCTTTCCACCCACCCCAAGCCTGTCCCCCCTATTCCCACACCCCACGTATTATAGTCTTGTTCTGAGGAAGCTATATAAGTGAAACGTTAATATAGACTTCAGGAGTATACCCGGGATTTTCTTACACCATCCATTTTCATGTATATATATTTAGTTATTTAAATGTTTCTTTATTTAATTGTATATTCATTTATTTACATTTTGGGGCAGACTGAGAGGAGTTGGTACTGAATTGCTATTTAATAACAAACCAACCCATCACACTTATATACTGATAACTACCACTTGCTACAATATACTTACATACTTTTGCTACTACTACTACTACTACTACTACTACTACTGTACTTTAAAATGCTACCACCACCACCACCACTACAAGTGTACTTTAAAATGCTACTACTACTACTACTACCACTACTACTACTACTACTACTACTGTACTTTAAAATGCTACTACCACCACCACTACTACTACCATACTACTACCACTACTACTACTACTGCTACTACTACTACTACTACTAATACTAATACTACTACTACTACTACTACTACTACCACCACCACTACCACCACATCACTCAGTACATTACCTCACATTAAACAGTTACACCATATAATAATACAACTCCCAGAAAATATCAAATTAACAAGAAATAATAAAAATCCCAAAACGAACCAAAAACATCTCAGTTGGTTGGATATTTTGGGAAACACACACACACACACACACACACACACACACACACACACACACACACACACACACACACACACATCCTTTTTCTCATACCGTCATCACACACACACACACACACACACACACACACACACACACACACACACACACACACACACACATCCTTTTCCTCACACCGTCATCACACACACACACACACACACACACACGCACACGCACACGGAGCCTGAGAGAGACGTCAGAGAGGCGACTTTACACACACACACACACAGAGGAGAGGATATCCTGTGTGTGTGTGTGTGTGGGATGAGTGGGTTGTGAGTACTTGGAATGAATGAATGTTTGTGTGTGTGTGTGTGTGTGTGTGTATAGGATGTGTTGTTATTTTTAAGTTTGATCTCTCTCTCTTTCTCTCTCTCATGTCATTAATCTCAGTATATATATAGTCCTCTCTCTCTCTCTCTCTCTCTCTCTCTCTCTCTCTCTCTCTCTCTCTCTCTCTCTCTCTCTCTCTCTCTCTCTCTCTCTCTCTCATACACGGATGCGGGTAGGGTAGGCTAACCATCTCCTTTAATAATAATAATAATAATAATAATAATGTATCTATTCCCCTCTCTCTCTCTCTCTCTCTCTCTCTCTCTCTCTCTCTCTCTCTCTCTCTCTCTCTCTCTCTCTCTCTCTCTCTCTCTCTCTCTCTCTCTCTCTCTCTCTCTCTCTCTCTCTCTCTCTCTCTCTCTCTCAGTATACACATATAACTTTGGTTTTTAGCTTTTTTTTTAACAGTTTATCAATTCACCAACGAACTAACTAACTAAATAAATAAATATAATAATTTTAAATGGAGATGTTATTGTGTATTTATTTATTTACTGTTTCACTGGATACTAATTTGTGCTCGTGACTGTACATGGATAGATAGATTGATAGATACATAGATGGATAGATAGATAC
>JAWZYT010005865.1:0-97500 GCA_034508575.1 Petrolisthes manimaculis | reverse complement strand
ACTGGAAATTATTGTGCAACTGGATAGGCCTATAATTTTTCCAGTGTAGGCCTTGGTAAACTGGAAGGCTACTGTTGATTCCTCCAGGGTATTCCAGGCAACTCAATGTTACCAATTCCACGAAAACAAAACACACACACCAATGTTACCAATTCCACGAAAAAAAAAACTTCAATGTTAATAATAATATAAAATACTAACTTTACAACTTTAACTTAATTATTACAACAAAACACAAAGGTATTACTTGCCATAAAAGGTACGAAGGAAGTAGGAAGTGTATGTATGTATGTGTGTACTGTGTATGTATGTCATGTACTGTGTATGTTTGTATGTATGTCATGTGTATGTGTGTGTGTGCGTATGTCATGTGTAGTGTGTGTATGTGTGTCATGTACTGTTTATGTATGTATGTGTGTGTGTCATGTACTGTGTATGTATGTATGTATGTCATGTGTAGCGTATGTTTGTATGTATTATGTGTGTATGTCATGTGTAGTGTATGTTTGTGTGTCATGTACTGTGTATGTTTGTATGTATGTATGTCATGTGTATTGTATGTATATTTATGATGGTATGTGTGTGTGTGTGTGTGTGTGTGTTTGTTCCCATGTATCTTAGTATATATGTGTGTGTGTGTGTGTATTCCCATGTATCTTAGTATGTGTGTGTGTGAGTATGTGTGTGTGTGTGTGTGTGTCGTGTATTGCACAACTACTACTACTAACCTCTGACCCCTTCACTTCCTACTATGTGTAAATAACTACGGTATATACTCCTACTGACATTTCTTATACCAATCAGTTACTGGGGATGAAAGGAATAGAATGTTTGTGTTTTGTACGTTAGGAAGGAGTAAATTCCATGTTCTTTAATAGAGGTCAACAACATGTACAGTCATGGGTGATAGTCGTGGAACAGGCAGGGTACAGTACAGTCGGTGGTAGAAGTTCATGGACTCGAGAAATATTTACCCACGTTTTCTACACTTAATAATTTTCGTGTTTATGAATCTTGCGTGCCTCGGTGAAGCAAGTGAGGCGACAGGACTTTTGCCGCCGACTGTACAAGGAGTGTTGGAGGCGAAATAAGTGAGTCTTCTAAACCTCTCAACGTTGACAATGGTTTGGAAAATTTACTTGTTCCAACTCTGTTTAGTTGCTCAAAGCACAAGTTTTTGTTTCCATACTATAATCATTTTCGTATGATGAATTTAAAACCATCTGTGCCTCCTCTCACACTCCATACTATATGTCACGGTTTGATCCGTGATCATAAAACGTAACGTACGTAAGTAGTAGGATGCTATATATTATATATATTAACAAAAGGACACCACGTGTGGGGAATGTTCTATAAGGCATGGAACAGTGGTATTTTCCTCAGTCAGGAAGACAGAGACACAGAAATTTGAAAATAAAGGAGTGCTGGTACCTGGTAATTAAGAAAGGTCCTGTCATGTGAGGTCAGGTGAGGTCGAGTACCCACTCACTCCATCCCGTGTCTGGAGTCATTGCTACAAATTTTGCATTAATAACTATGCTATGGGGGCATTTATTACTTATTAAAATTGATTTTGAAGTGGAAGGGAATCATTTGCAAGCAGTTGCATGTTATGGGAAAAGTGATTTGCATGTATAACTAGGTATGAGTGACAATATGTAAACGTAGTCAAGGACTAGGCCATACGAACACATGAGAGGGAGGACAAGCATGGCCGACAGTTGGGCCAGGTAGAAAAAAGGTTAAATGGGGAGGAGTCAGAAGGGTAATTAACCTCCACCACCCATAGCTTGATTTTGAGAAATATAGTTGTTGGTAGCTAGACACTCGACGAAGAACACACCTCGTATCCAGCCCTCGTCGCTTTGCCTAGGGGCCTATAGTTTTAACGTAACGTCGAAATTGTTTAATTACTTTTTCACAAGACTTATTGTTAATTAACTCACTATTCATTCGCTAGACGAGAATCAGTAAGGTGTCATTTATAGGTGAGGAGAGGGCTGGCAGGAATTTACGAGTGTGTGTGTGTGTACGAGGGACAGTAAACGAGTGTGAAATTGACATTGAAATATACCAACTGGGTTGCTCGATTTCCATTACTATTACGATAACGTAATTACCGTCTCCTGTGTGTACGAGGGGAAGTGCTAGCTCGTGATAAGTATATTAAAGTAAAGTAATATTACTGTTCCACGTGTACGCGTATGAGCGATAGTGGCCTAGCAGCACGTGTGGAGAGAAGCGACGAGGAGTAAGTACCGTACGTATATAGCTATCTATTGGGGCGTGAACGGAAGTGTGTGTGTGTGATTTTCTGATTGAATTTAATTATTCATTTTGTTGGCTTGGAATTTATTAATAAATAGAGAAAATTGGCATTTTTGTGTGGTAATTGACCCTTATTGCATGCTCTATAATCATACATATATAGCAGGACGAACCCAGAAATAAATTTATTGTGTTGGAGGGAAGGATACAGGGATTAACTCTGGGTAACTCGCTGCAGCCAACCAACGAGATTACATATTTCCAGCAAGGTAAGCTTTGGTAATTATTATAAAGCTACATTCATTGATATCTGATCAGTCCACCCCCACACTATAATCATTTTCGTATAATTAATTTAAAACCAACTGTGCCTCCTCTCACACTCCATACTATAATCATTTTCATACAATTAATTTAAAACCATCTGTGCCTCCTCTCACACTCCATACTATAATCATTTTCATACAATTAATTTAAAACCATCTGTGCCTCCTCTCACACACACTGCCTTCCTCCTTCCCTCACATTGAAGTAGTGGCTGCAGGTTTCGTATGGGTCAAGGAGAGGGGCGTCGCTATTGTCGGTGACTGTACAGTAGCCCTACAGACCCAATCAAATTTCCTCCAAACAAATCCAGGCAACAGGATACCATTATTTGTCTTCATCTGATCCCGTTTCCTGGCATACTTTGGAGGAATCAAGGCACTCCAATCTTAACTCTGTAATTAATCAATATATGTGTGAATTTATCTGATAAGTTGTTATATAATTCCTATTTTAGTTGTTTATGACATAGAGGATGTAGAGTTAAGTATGAAGATATGGTAGCGGCGTTATGATACTTGAACTGGATTTTTTATCAGATAATGAATCACACACACACACACACACACACACACAGTTGGGACACACACACACACACAGTTGGGACACACATACACACACACACACAGTTGGGACAAACACACACACAGTTGGGACACACACACACACACACACAGTTGGGACACACACACACACACACACACACACAGTTGGGACAGTTGGGACACACACACACACACACACACAGTTGGGACGCGAACGGCTTTTTAAATTCGAATCACAAAAAATGCCAGACGGTGGATTGACTTGAACAATTTTACCCCTTATTAAATTTTCGTCTTGATTCCTCCAAAGTATGCCAGGAAACAGGACCATATTAGCCAAAATAATGGTATCCTGTTGCCTGGAATACTTTGGAGGAATCAATTGTTCCAGATTTACCAACACGTGTGCATGTTTTGTTTTTTTATCATATCAAACTATAATCATACAACAACAACAACACCTTACGTCAACTCATGCAACCCCCTCAATTATTATTATTATTATTATTATTATTATTATTATTATTAGGTGCTGCAAAATCATACACGTGTTGTTCTTTATTACCAAGATATTATTAACTTTTACTACGACGGAAGGAAAGTGTTGGTGGATATTATTATTATTATTATTATTATTATTGTTATTATTATTATTATTATGAGGTGCTGGAAAATCATACACGTGTTGTTCTTTATTACCAAGATAATATTTACTACGACGGAAGGAAAGTGTGGGCGGATATTTGATTGTGGCTGTATATACAAACTAATACCGATAAACGTATACACTAGGAATTTCCGAGGTGGTTGAGTGGGTGGTTGAGTGGGTGAGTGGGTGGTTTTTAGAATAATGATCGAAAATAACAAACAAATAACACGTCAAAACAACTAAAATACGTAATAAGAATAACGAACGAAATTACCAAACAAATAACACGCTCAAAACACAAACAATACGTAAATAAACATAAAGATAAAATGAAAATAGCGAACTGTATCAACTAAATACCAAAGTCAGTAAGTGAGTTATTTTTTTTTACAAATTGATGGATATTAGGCTTGGCAACACCGAGGTCCTATAGCGCCAGAAAAAAAGGTGATAGAGAGGTGTGACAGCAAGCAGAAAGGAAATAAAAAGAAAAGAGGGATAGTTGAGTAAGCGAGTGAGTGAGTGAGCAAGTCGTGGCTAGGATATTATTATTTATAGGGTGGTTAATTTAAGTATAGGCTAGTGTTATCTTGTATAGACTTGTGTGGCATCTATCCATCTCATGAGTAGTCGCTCGCTGCTGATAAGACATAAGAGGAAGGTATTGCTGCTGATATGGTTACCTTGTGGTGGTGGTGGTGGTGTTGGTGGTCTAGTTAGTTCATTGATGTGGTTGTGTTCGTATTACTTGTTTCTCTCTCTCCTCTCCTCTCTTTCTCCTCTGTTAAACTTACCTCCTTCCTTCCTCCTACTTCCTTCCTTCCTCTCTCCTCTCTAAACCTTACATCCTTCCTTCCTTCTTCCTCTTTCTTTTCTCCTTTCCTCCTTTCCTCTTCCCTTCCTTCCTCTTCTTTGCTCTGTTAATTAATCCTTTTCTTCCTTCCTTCCTCCCTCCGTTCTCTCATAAGATTCGACACCTGCTTCGGTTGGCGGTTCATCGTTCTTTCTTTCCCTCTTTTAATTCGACTCATTTCTCACTTGATTCATTTGTTTTTGTTGTTATTGTTGTTGTTGTTGTGTTAGTGGTCCCTCTCTACACTCTTCTCTTCTCTCCTCTCCTTTCTCTTCCTATCCCTTCTCTCCCTCCCTCCGTTCGTCTGCCTTCCAACAAGTATCAGACAGCAGTGACGCATGGCTGTACAGAAACATACACAAACCAAACCAAAATATATATACAAGAGCCCAATGTGAAATCGTCAGTATTATTTGGTATAGGCTAGATGAGGTTGTGTTTGGTTGGTGGTGATGGTTGAGAGGAACCCGTCGTAAAGTGTGATTGCGGCGCCTATAATATCAATCAACCAATCAATCAAATCAATCGTAAAGTGTGATGTGATGTGATGTTGTGTTGTGTTGTGTGCAGAAACCAGTCCAAGCCATGGTGGATATTCATAGTGATCAAGAACGTGGATAATAATAATAATAATAATAATAATAATCTGATCAAGAGAGAGTGCTTCGTTCAGTAAGAAGTATACAACTGTGAAATAAATGACGTGGACAACAGAAGTGAACGCCGTGAATAGACTTTTGGTATTATTAGTGATCCAGGGAAGTTTTTTTTTTTTTTTTTTTTGTGAGGCAGAACGAATTAAACTGTGTGATCTCATTGTTTACATTGGTATATTAAAAATGCCATTGCTCGCGTGTGAAGATATAATACTGTATTCTCAAGATGACACGTTTAGTTTGTGCTTAAACTAATACAATTACTACTATACTACTCCTCCTACTACTACTACTACTCCTACTACTACTACTACTACTACTACTACTACTATTTCTACTCTGGCTTGGGTATAAAACGCATATTTCCCTCCCTAACTTGATGTGGTTACGATACGATTTCAAGGACTTGGGTATAAAACGCACTTATCCCTTCCTTCCCCCCCACCCATACCATTTCAAGGACTAGGTATAAAACGCACTTATCCCTTCCTTCCCCCCACCCCCCCATACGATTTCAAGGACTACCGTACTGTATTGTTTGTAAATGTATGTTGTTTGATCATCCCAACCAGCGTAAACAGTTTTGATACCCAACCCGATTGTTTATGATGAGTCAGGCTGAGTCAAGGGGAGATTATTTGTGTTTGTTGTTGTTGTTGGTGAATAATTATTGGAAGGTGTGACTGAATCTTTCCTCCAAACTTATTATTATGCCACGAAATAGATCCCCTTTTAGAGTACTGTATCCTACACTCGTGATAACATAATTTCTGACCAGTGTGTGAGGAGGAGAAAGCTTCGAATTGCCTGCTATTGCTCATTTCCCTCACACACACCCAGTACACCTATAGAGGCTGAGTTCAAATGTAGGGTATGTGTGTGTGTGTGTGTTAGTGTATGTGGGTGTGTGTGTGTGTTTGTATGTGTGTGTGTGTGTGTGTGTATGTGTGTGTGTGTGTGTGTGTGTGTGTGTGATGCCTGCCGTTCGTCTCTGGTCAGGGATTATTTATGTATTACGAGTGTACTGTAATATATAATTATATCTGACTCGGTATTAAATTATATAAACACACTAATCGTCGAGTAACTCCGGTATTTTATTTAAGAAAATTGAGAAAATGACCTGAAATGAAAGATGAATAAAATAACCTTATATGAAGATGAAGAAAATAAAATGAAAAATGAAAATAAAATAAAAAGAAAATGACCTTATATGGAAATAAAAAAAAATGACTAGATAGGAAAGATGAAAATAAAATAAAATGACCTTAAATGAAAAATAAACAAAAAGCTTAAATTTAGCGACAAAATGCCTTGATAAAATGAGGATATAAGAATAATTACAAGTAGTATTTGTATTTACATTTGTGTACAACCTGACCAAGATGGCTAGACTTGTGGATTGGTGTAGGTGTTGCCCTTGTTTACAACGAAAGGATAGTCAAGGTAAATTATGGTGGTTGTGGTTGTTGTTATTATTATTATTATTATTATTATGATGAAGGTAAATAGTGGTTGTTGTTGTTATTATTATTATTATTATTATGAAGGTAAATAGTGGTTTTTGTTGTTGTTATTATTATTATTATTATGAATAGTAGTTATTATTATTATTATTATTATTATTATGAAGGTAAATACTGGTTGTTGTTGTTGTTATTATTATTATTAAGGTAAATAGTGGTTATTATTTATTTATTATTATTATTATTAAGGTTATTTTTATTTTTTATTTTTTATTGTGTTTCGTGGCAATATTTGAAGGACTCGTTTATCTCCAATGTTCTGACTACATCATGCACAGCGTCCCTTAACTATAATAAATCTTTACTACAACTGTGTGATTTAGGATATTAATTAAGAGTTGACGTGGAGACTAATGTATGTGTGTGTGTGTGTGTGTGTGTGTTTGTGTGTGTGTGTATGTTTGTGTGTGTGTGTATGTGTGTATGTGTATGTGTATGTGTATGTGTGTGTGTGTGTGTGTGTGTGTGTGTGTGTGTGTGTGTAATGCACCTTAAGTAAAACCTATTGCTCATTTCCTACCGGATATTATATACAGAGTACTCCGTCACTACCGGTACTATACCTCTACCTGACATATACACACACATACATACATACATACATACACTAGCTCCTACCTGTACCTCACACACACACACACACACATACATACACTCTTACCGGTATATCTCTCTTTCTCTCTCTCTCTCACACACACACACACACACACACACACACACACACACACACACAACTACCTCACACATCTATACCTACCTTACACACACACACACCTTGAAATATTTACAGCCCTGCCTTTCTATACCCTCATTCCTTCTCGAAATCTGACCTTTCTATTTCCTACGTGATTTATAACAACACGGCCTTTGTAGTTTGTACCCTCTGTCAGTCAGTCTCAAAACACAACCTTCTATTCCATTTTATTCGTGTTTTTCTCTCTCTCTATCTATCTATTTCTCTCTTTCTCTCTTCTCTCTCTCTCTCTCTCTCTCTCTCTCTCTCTCTCTCTCTCTCTCTCTCTCTCTCTCTCAGTGTGGTGTGTGTGGGGGGGGGGGGGGTAGGGTAGTAGTAGGTGGGGTTGATGTGGATAGAAGTGGGTGGTGGGGGTGGGGATGTAGTAGGTGGGGTTCATGGGGGTGGTAGTGGGTGAATGGTGTGGGCATGGTGGGGTGTGGGGGTGACATTAACAAGGTACACACACACACACACACACACAAAATTGATTTACTACAGGTATAGATAAGAATATAATTGTACTATTATATTGTACTGTATAACATTAATAAAGGGACCGTGTGTGTGATGTAGTCAGAAAATTGGAGGCTTTTGATTCCTCCTGACCATGACACGAAACAACATGAGAGAGAGAGAGAGAGAAAGAGAAAGAAAGAAAGAGAGAGACTATATGTGTGTGTGTGTGTGTGTTTTAGAAGTACTGTACTGTAATGTTCTGTAACTTTATATCATCCTCTTCATCAGTTGTAAAAATTGGATGAAGCATGTAAGTGATATTGGCGAAACTATTTTTTTTTTCTAATAGGATAATGACCGTAAAATTTGTATGATTATAACTCATTGTAAATCTCTTTCCTCTTCAACCATCAGGCGAGCGTGTGGTGGAGGCGTATGGGGGAGGCGGGGGCGGGGGGGTACCACCATCAACCACCACCACCACCACCACAAACAACAACACAACATCAGGCCCCACCACCACCACTACGAACGGACCCTCACTATCACCCTCACCACCACAACCCATAATAGACCCAGCCCTCCTCACCTCATTGGACTTGGAGGCTGACTTACACCCCTCCACCTCAGACACCGACACAAGGCAGAGAGAGATGTTGGTGGCTGATCCCTCCCCTTCACAACAACAACAGTCCTCCTATCCACCCCATGACTTCAACCATAATGACCACCACCATCATCTCTACCATCATAAGCCTCCAGGTATTTTTGTGTGTGTGTGTGTGTGTGTGTGTGTGTGTGTCCTCCAATCAATGCCCTGAAATAGAAAGTAATTCGTCCTTGTACAAGCAGCCCTGTTTTCTAGCATATTGTTTTGAGGATATAATATTCTTTTTTATTCTGCCACAGATGATGATCTACTATTAAAAAACTGCAAATAAATGAACAACACCTTATAAATACCCAAATGACATAGTTACCCTAAATTAAATTCGCTTGTAGAATGAGACCCACTTTTAAAGAATGACCAAGTAACATTCCTTATACACACCAATTGACAGATGACCACGTGGGCCAAGTGAGCGGTCGAGCAGCTAAATATGTAGTGAGGAGTGACAGTGACCACCACCACCACGAGGGGGAACAGAACGGCGGCCACCACAACTATGCCTTCGAGGGGGACCTTTTGGCCGGCTCAGGGCAGGACAACTTCGGCTACGACCCCGGCTACAGCTCCGAGCGATCCCCCGAAGAAGAGGAAGTCGGACCCCTGGATGATTTTGGGCCCCCCTCACTGTACTACCACCATCACCAACAGGCCAGGGGTTTTGGTGGTGATGATGATGAGGGAGACAGCAGCAATAGTAGTGATGATGATGATGATGATGATATGTTGGTGGGTGGTGGTGGGTGGAGGAGGGAGTCGTCAAGGTTGGTGCCTGGACAGATTCTAGACACTCAGGAACTCAGCAAACTCTTCATGTTCATAAATGACGGTGAGTTTTATTAGGCTAAATTTTTATCCATTCTCTTTCTCTCTCTCTGTCTGTCTACCTATCTATCTATCTATCTATCTATTTATCTATCTATCTCTGTTCATTTTCCTCTTTCAAAACATCCTTCCATAGGAGGGATACAACATACAACAGCACATGTAGCCTCTAAGTTTTCTGTATTCATTATAATCTCAGCACTCACACAGTTTAACTCGACCCTCTGGGAGTTATCTCTTATGAAATGAAAATCTGAAGCAATACAATTAAACTCAACCTAGATCAGACCAAACCCAACCAACCGAGTCAAACCCAACCCGACCCCAAATCAACTTGACCCAAACCCAACCCGACCCCAAATCAACTTGACCCAAACCCAACCCAACCCCAAATCAACTTGACCCAAACCCAAGCCAACCCCAAATCAACTTGACCCAAACCCAACCCAAACCAAACCAAACCAAACCATACTAATCCAACCCAACTAATCCAATCCAACTCAATCCAACCCAACTCATTCCAACCCAACTCAATCCAACCCAACTCAATCCAACCCAACCCCAAATCAACTTGACCCAAACCCTTCTGCCTTTTCCTTCCAGACACGGTGTTCCATGTGCCGGTAACCAAGAACCTGAGGGGCCTTGGTTTGTCCGTGTGCGGTGGTGCCGAGTGCCGTGACCTTCCCCACCCCGGCCTGGTGAGGGTCAAGAGGCTCTACCCACAGACCCCCGCCTGGCTGTGTGGGAGCCTCAAACTCGGCGACATACTGCTCTCGGCGAACGACCAGCCCCTCACCGGTCTTACTAGTCATGTACGTACACAATTAGGCTACTATTTATTCCCTTAAGTACTTTCACTAGTGTTATATTATGATCATTGGATATTTATGAAACCCAACCCTATGTAGAACTTCACAAGTCACCCTTCCAACTCAACCTAGAACCTCACAAGATTCCCTCACAATCTATAATATCAACAAGTGTTTCTGCCAACCCAACCCAGAACCTCACAAATTTCCCTCCCAACCCAGAACCTCATAGTTTCCTTCCTAACCCACCAGGAGGCGCTAGAGATGCTGCGGATAGCCGACCGTGAGGTGACCCTTGAGGTGTGCCGACCTCCCCCTGGCACGCTGGGGGAGGGCACGGGGAGCGAGGACGGCGGGGGCGACCTGCTGGGGGACGGGACGGGTGGTGTGGTCAGTACGAGCCTCACCGTCCCTACCAGCTCACACAACTTCCTCTCACCATCACCATCGTTCTCATCGTGTGGGGTGAGTGGAACAGTAGATAGACTTCTTTAAGGGACCCTGTGATGTAGTCAGAAAATTGGAGTGATTTGATTCCTTCATATATTGCCATGAAACAGCACCTACAGTACAGTATATGGAAGGAGATTGTTTCATGGTGTGGTTTGAAGGAATCACCAGCCTCCAGTTTTCATACATGATCACTGGGTCCTTAAATCATACATGAGGATTTTCCATCACGTTTTATAAGTTTTGACTGACAGCAAATAATTCAGCAGAGCATATAAATAAACACATTCTTTGCTTTTCCTTCATAATGTACTCCTCTTTATTATCTCTTAATATTCCTTTTACCAACATAATATAATGCACCATTGTTTGTCATTCTTCTATTATTCCTCTGTGTTTTTCTTTCATGATGTATTATATTATATCATCCCTTTATATTCCTCTTACCAACATGATGTACCATTGTTTGTCATTCTTATTTAATTCTTCAGTGTTTTTCCTTCATGATATATTTTTCTTTATCATCCGTTTGTATTACTCTTACTAACATGTTTGAACCAACGTGTGCAGGAGTTTGAGGTAGTGCTGAGCAAGGTGGCCGGCTCGCTGGGCTTCACGCTGCGTAAACAAGACAACAGCATCCTGGGCCACACCATCCGGGCGCTGGTCAAGGAGCCGGCACTCTCCGACGGCCGACTGAGGCCCGGCGACAAGATCATCTCCGTCAACAACACCAACATGTGCAGCCTCACTCACCAGGAGGCCATCGCATTCCTCCGCACCTGTCCGGAGACTGTCACGCTCAAACTGTACAGGTGTGTGTGTGTGTGTTTGTAGTAATTGTTATACAGGTGTGTGTGTGTTTGTAGTAATAGTTATACATGTACAGGTGTGTGTGTTTGTTTTCCTTTTCTCCACACCTGCCCACGCTTAAACTGTACAGGTGTGTGTGTGTTTGTAGTAATTGTTATACAGGTGTGTGTGCTTTTGTTTACCTTTCCTTCACACCTGCCCATACTCAAACTATACAGGTGTGTGTGTGTTTGTAATAATTGTTCTATAGGTGTAGGTGTGTGTGTGTGTGTGTGTGAACGTGTAAGTCAACGTGACTCTGGAGTGAGTGGTGTAGCAGGTGTGTGTTTGGTGTGCGTTTACTTCACCACACATCCGTCACTTGATAGCGGTGTAAAATTTCCCTGTCTCTGTACAAGCCTCACTTCAAGGATGCAATTTCTTTCTTACTGAAGGGAATAATGATATACTGTATAGGTTGGTGGTGATTGCTGTGTGGTTGCTTTATATTGATGGGATTATAAATGATTCTGGTGATTTGGGATTAATGGGAGGGTTTTTATTTTTTTATTTTTTAGTTAATTGGAAGGTTATCTGATTCATCTGATGATTAAAAAAAAAAGAAAATATGTAAAGGATAGAAGGAAAACTGATGGTGATGGTAGTAGTGATAGTAGTAGTACAGTAGTATATGTAGTGTGTATAGTGTGACAGCAGTTGTATATACAGAATATTAATAATGTTATAAACAGTGTGGGTGTGTAAGTGTGTGTGTTGTGTGTGTGTTTGAGTATCGGGTATCGTTGAGGAGGAGGAGGAAAGTGTGTTTGTATCTTATGTACGAGGAAAGTCAATGTGTTATTTATTTATTTTTATTTTTTTTTTATACTAACCTTTTATGGGGAGAACCTCTTTTTTTGGTATATTGGAGGGCCCCTGAATCCTCCAAACTATGTCCCGAAACAGAAACTCTATTTAGTGACGTTGAGCTCCTTTGTTTCCTGGCATAGTTTGGAGGAATTATTAGCCTTTCAATTTATCAACAAGAAATTATTCCCTTAGGTAAGCAATGGCTGATGACTTGGCATTTTGATTAAACACTAACTAGACTTTATTTTTCCAAAGGTTTATAGAAAAGACTTGGGTATTTTAGTTAACCCATAAACACTTTCTTACATTGCAGATAGCCTACTGTAATATGCTTGAATTAACATTATTTACCTTTCCCATCCGACCAACAGAGACGCCATGCAGACCCCAGTATCCCCAGCCTCCCCCACCGAACCCGACCCCACGGCCAAGCCCAAGGCCCTGCGGAAGGAAGCCAGGGACATGCTGACCGACCTGGCCCTCCGCAAGCAGTCCCCGGCCTCCTCCCTCCACCTCTCCGACTCCTCCGGCTCCCACCCCCACCTGGGCACCAACTCCGCCTCGGCCTCCCCCGCCACACCCAGGAGACGTCGCCTACACAAGACCCCAAGTCCTGACATCAAGACCGTTGTGGCTGACAGTGAGTTGAAATGACGGGTTGGGTATCTCAGTCTATGTATTTTTTTTTTTTTTTTAGGATTGGCTGTTTACTGTACTGTATGTTTCTTCTTTTGTTTGTCTCTTTTGAAGTACCGATATGTGTGTGTTTAACAGTCTCTCTTTGTATATTTTTTACCTCGACACACAAACTCCACACATGTTCAAACACACATATACACACTCGAGATCCACCCACATGCACACACACAAACACACACATACACACTCGAGATCCACCCACACGCACACACACACACACATGCACATACACGTGGGTTAACTCAGCTGTTTATATTACTTTCTTGCAAACATGATACTCACCACCACCACCACCACCACTACCACCACCACCACCACCACCACCACCACCACCACCACCACCACCACCACCACCACAAAGTCACTGAGAGACATCACAATACTGTACTACAATACCAGAAACTTACCAATGATATCCTCTTTGCTTTTATTTATAAGTACATGAGTTACAACTGAAGGAAACCAAATCATGAACCTGTGCCTTAATATGTCTGAAGGGATTTGTTTGTTTTAGGAAAGGATTATGGAGAAATTATTTACATTCACTTAAGGGGAGGGTATACTGTAGTTTGGATATTTTTGGAGATTATGATTCCTCCAAACTATTCCAGGCAACAGGATACCATTATTTTTCTTCATCTGGGTTTGTTTCCTGGCATACTTTGGAGGAATCAAGGCACTCCAAAGTATCTAAAGTGTATTCTCTCATAGGTTTGCTTGATGTATATTTGGCATTAAGTTTTAACTAAATAAATACACCTTTACTAGAATAACATCGTACTTTCTACTTTCTACTAGTAATGTAGATTATTGTGAATATTACTTATTTCACAGTTTGCTTGAACCTTGAAAGAAAGAAAGAGGTGGCTGCTGTTTTAAAGGGAAAGAAAATACAGTGTTGATAAATTTGGAACAACTGATTCTTTCAAACTACTCCAAGCAACAGACCACCATTATTTTTGTTCATCTATACCTGTTTCATTTATATTAGGGAGAAATCAATATGCTGTAACATACCAAAAGTTATTAATTACCCTGTGTGTTTTTTTTCCTGTCAGGATGGGACACCTTAGTACGTGAGTCTGACCCCAACGCCCTCACCACCACCACCACCACCACCACCACCACCACCATCACCACCACCGCTGACCCCCTCACCAGCATCACCGAGTCAGACTTTGAGGAGTCGGTGCATGATTCGTCTCCTCCGCCTCACCACCACTACCACCACCATGAGTCCAGACACACCTCCGGCGCCTCGTCCTCCTCCGCCTCCACCCCCGACGCCTCCAGACCCAAGCGGCCGAGTTTCCTGGACTTGTCTGCCGGCCGGGGGTGTCCCAGAAAGTCCCAGTTTACTCCCCCGCACGAGATGGACCGCTCCTTCCCTCCCTCGCCCCAGCCTTCCCTCCACCAGCACCCTTCCTCCCTCCCACCCCTAGACCAGAACTCCACCACCTCCCCACAACACCACAACGATCCCACCTCGGCCCACAGCGATGCCACGCCCTTCTCCCACCTCCACCCCACCTACCATAGTGTTAATTTAGGCCCCAGTCACAACCACCACCATCACAACAACCATCACCACCATCACAACAACCACCACCACATAGATGAAGCACTCACCCTCACCAACACAACCTCAGACCAGAACCTCACTGGTATTGGAGATGAAGGAAGCCACGGGTTGAGGAAATGGAAGGGCGTCGTTTTCACCCCAGACGAGGAGAGTGGCAGCTCGACGGAAGAAGAGAGAGAAGTTGAATGTGAGAGGTTTGGCTGTGATGATGAAGATGAAGATGTTGTGGATGGCCGGGGAGGAGAAGAGGAGGAGGAACTGTGGGAAAGCAACAACATTGGATCACCAGAGTCACAAAAACATAAGGTGAGTCAGTCCTCCCAGTTACTAAAGCCTTCAATTCAACTTGTACTATAGCTCACCTTGGATCTTGCATTACCATTTAAGTAACTGTCAGAAATTTACAGTATTTAATATCCAATGTAATGAACTTATCATTTTCTTATTTGGAATAAGTATTATCATTTTCTTATTGGACTAAACATTATCATTTTTTTATTTGGAACTAAACATTATCATTTTCTTATTTGGACTAAACATCATTTTCTTATTTGGAATAAGTATTATAATTTTCTTATTTGGAACTAAACATTATCATTTTCTTATTGAACTAAACATTATCATTTTTTTTATTTGGACTAAACCTAACCTTTCCATGCAGCTGGTGATAGTTGAACTGAACCGAGGCTGGAACAGTCGTCTTGGGTTTTCCCTCGGGCCGAGTGAGGACGGGTCAGGCCAAACCACCATCACCGCCATCTATGCCGACAGTGTGGCCGCCAGGGATGGTCGACTCAGGGTTGGCAATGTTGTGGTCAGGGTGAGTGTCGTAAATACTCTTGGAAGACAAAAACGAATCTATGATGTAACCCCAGCACATAAAACCTCAGCGGGATTTGTGTGATTTTTATACAGTACGTGGTGGGTTGTGTCCGTCTTTCATATTATCAGGGGTTGAGGTCTTGTTTGCTGGGATTTTATCTATTGGGGTTTTGTCTATTTGCATTTTTTATCAGCACACCTCTCCACACTGTGCTAGAAAACAGACTACTGTACACTACTTCATTCATTACCTCCATAAGAGAATTGGGTGTGTAGCATAAATTTAGACTGGTGGCCTTCCAATGTGCCCACAACATATTACTGCACCTCTTAAAGTTTGTTTTGTGGAGTCTGTGCCTGGTATATTCAACCTGGTTTAGAGAAAAATAAATAAATCTTGTAAGCATTATTAACAAGTACATAATAAGCACTGTACATTATTAACAAACACTGTACATTATTAACAAGCACTTTATATTAACAACAAGCACTGAACATTATCAACAAGCACATATATTATTTGCAATATATTATTAACAAGCACTGTATATAATTTCCTTGTGTTGTCTGCAGGTGAATGATGTTGAGGTTGCTGGCTGGGACTCAGAATCCGTCATCGACCTCCTGAGGAAAACTCGTGGTCGCATTTCCCTCGGGGTCCTTCAGTAGTAGTGGTAGTTTGTACAGTACGTGAATTTGTACACACACACACACTCTACTCAACCTTAGCCTGTGCATACACACGCTATGACTACTCTACCCTGGCCTGAGCACACACACACACGCTACGCTACCTTGGCCAGCGGTGTCTGTGATGCTGGTGGGGTTGACAAGGCAAGGCAAGCAGGGGAGCAGCTCAAATAATAATTCTCCCGGTGTTTGGGATCAAGTTGGCCGGACAGACGGGGGTCGAGGAAGGCTGGTCAAGTCGGTCGAGGAAGGCTGGTCAAGTCGGTCGAGTTGGTTGGTTTGGCACACTGGTCAGATGTGTGTTCAGAAGAAAGACCCGGGAGATTGGCCTTGCTTTTCTTTCTGGCTGTTTGGCAATGTTTGGTGCAATGAAAAGTCACTCTGCAATCTGGTACATACAGTAAATTTATTCGGCATTGATAAGTGAGAGAACAAAAAATATACAAGATGATTTTACACACGCAGCAAAAGGTTACGAGATGAAGTTACTCATGACGGTGATGGTGATTATTATGTATGTAACAGAAACGCCCAGCACAAGCTCCTTATTCGATCTGGGGGAAAGTCAAGGTGGATGCTGAAAATACAAACAAACAAACATACATACATACATACTGTGTGCAGCTAAAGTTATTCAGTGTGGCATGATGCGTGTCTCCAGTTTTCCGTTGTCAATTGGTAGAGCCTGCACTTGGGAATCCAGTGTTTGTTGTGTGTTTTTCTGAGTGTATTACAAGAACCTCCAACTCTTCTCTATGCATGCCTTCCCTGTCTCTTCTGAGCCACCAGTGTGTGGAAGAAAGGAAGGAATTTACAGCTGTAGCCTTAGTGAGAAATGTAATCCTGCAGTTAAAACAAAATGTATGATTCAAAGTGGATGACAAAGACCGCACGAGTAGGCAGTCAATTGATACCCGTGATAATAAATGTTGATATTGTTGTTGTTGTTGTAGCACCAATGACACGAAATTAATAATATCCATAATATCTTAATGTCATATACTGTATCTGACACTAAATCACAAAGGAAGACAAGATAAAAGGAACACAGGAATAGGTACCACCGGTAATAGAAAAAAACAAAACAAAAATGGAGTGTGGTAGAATCAGAAAACAACCTGAGTGAGAGATAAACAACATAAAGATAAACAACATGACTGTCTGCAGATAAAGAAGTGACTGTTAAGGGTATAATAATTCTACAGTGTACAGTACATATCCATAGTGGTGTATATTATTACAACTCGAGTGCAATTTTTAGTCATTGTGAGAATATTATATACCTACTGTCTATAGATCCTTGTCAACATTGGTATCCTTGCAGTGATGGAAGTGCAGTAACATAAATTTTCAGTACCTTACTCTATGTTGTTAAATCCACATCATCACAGTAGAAAAAGTAGAATTTAAGTTTTCATGTTTGTTTATAAAGTTTTGACAATAACTACTTGTTCAATGATTGACAGAATAACTGTTAATATAAGTGAATGGATTCTCAATATTAGTAAATGAAATATAATAAGTTTCATGATAAAGTACTGTAAATAAAATAAACAAGCTATTAGTTTTGACAATACATTTTCAATATCAATAATACATACAATATATTTTCAATTTGTTAGTAATACATACAATATATTTTCAATTTGTTAGTACAGTCTTAGTTTTGATAATATGGATTTGACCACATATGCTTATATAATCTACACTATACCACACACAACCCATTAGAGAACAACAGTTGAGATAATATATACCGTACATAGAAAATAATAATAATAATAATAATAACCTACAGTACAGTACATGTTTATACCTAGTAGCCGACGGTAGCAGTGGTGTGTCTGAGGGCCGTATGCAAGGATATCCGTGGTACATACGATGGCATGGTGTGGTGCTGGTACGACGACTCCATAGACACACTACAGGGCCATCGTACCAGTACCACACCATCGTCAACACAGTGAATGTTCTTGCATACAGAATTAAAACTTACTACTATACTGAGTCAACCAAACAAAGCCTTAAATGGAGTAGTACTGTAATATATATATACAGTACATACATACATACATTGGTACCTTAGAGCACCTCGATTCCTCCAAAGTATGCCAGGAAATACAGGAGCAAACAGATTAACCCACACAAACAATCAGATCACCTTTATAAGCAGAGTTAAGGGGAGAGTACAGTGTATACTTTTGGTACATTGGAGTGCCTTGATTCCTCCAAAGTATGTATGCCAGGAAACAAACCCAGAGGAACAAAAATAATGGTGGCTGGCCTGTTGCTTGGAATAGTTTGGAGGAATCATTTGCTCCGGATTTACCAACACTGTATCCTTCCCCTTATGGACCCGGTGAACGTGTATGAAAATCAGTGACTTGTGATTTACAGATGGTGTTTCGTGGCGACATTTAAAGGACACGTTTTATATCCAATTTCCCGACTACTACATCACAGGGTCCCTTAATTAACATTTTAGCAGTTTATTTATGCTGATTGGAGAGAAAGGTGTAGGTATGAATGAACTAAGAGGCTACTGCTTACTCCAAACTGAACTATGAAACAGACTGTCTTTGGAGCACTCTGTAGCCTCCAATGTACATACTGACAGCATTATATTATTATTATTATTATTATTATATCCTTTTAATCAAACTGCCGTGTTGATGGGACGTGAATATAATGTAATATATCTAACGAAAAGCAGTAAAAAATAAAAAAAATAATAATAAAAAAATAGGATAAACTAATCTCGTTAATATTCTGGAAGTTTACTGTTGATATGATTATTGTTATTAGGACGTACTGTATGTATGTATGTATATGCATGTTGTATATACAGATTTTTTTTTTTTTTTTTTTTTCTCGCAGGCCATCGTTTTTTTTTTTTTTTTTTTTTTTTTCTTAACATCTTATATATTGCTTTTGAAATGTGATAACTGCAATAATCTTTATATTTATCTCTCTCTCCTCTCTCTCTCTCTTCTCTCTCTCTCTTCTCTCTCTCTCTTCTCTCTCTTCTCTCTCTCTCTCTTCTCTCTCTTATCTCTCATCTCTTTTCTCTCTTCTCTCTTTTCTCTCTCTCTCTTCTCTCTCGCCGGTGGAGTTGTTTGGTGTTTGTTTATAATTAGGTATAACAATAATTGCATGCACTCTGAATGATAACTTGCCTGTGCCAAAGAATAAAAAATAAATAATGTAGTAGGCCTATTAGGTGTAATTTGTACAGAGACGATAAATATGAGTTAAGGGAATTATAATGATATATACAGTAATTATCATCATTATTATTATTATCATTATTATTATTATCATTATTATTATTATTATTATTATCATTATTATTATTATTATCATTATTATTATTATTATTATTATCATCATCATTATTATTATCATGAATATTATTATACTCTTGGTAATTTTTTTTTAATAATGCCTTGATTTTTTCAATTAAATTATGTTGGGGTGAAAAAAGATTGTCTAAATTAAAAGAAATAGTGACATATAGTGTTGCTTGGAATATATAGTTTGGAGGAATCGAGGCACTCCAATGTATTCAAAAGTGTATTTATTGTATAGAATTATAATCCCGTTAATTAAATCAGACGTAAATATGGGTCGGTTGGTCGGTTTTGTCTGTGCATATAAATAATTAATATAAATAATTAATATCTTCTCACCTGCCACCATTATTATTATTATTATTATTATTATTATTATCATTATTTTTAATCGTTATCATTAATTAATTGCATGTGCCATTTATTTATATCCATTATTTCAGTGACCTTTGGAAGCAAAAAGAAAAAAATTATTACCATTATTATTATTATTATTATTATTATTATTATTATTATTATTATTATTATTACCATTATTATTATTATTATTATTATTATTATTATTATTACATTCCAATTGAATTTATCTGTTTGTGTGTATCGAGTACTAATTAAATCTGTTCTCTCTCTCTTGGACAACAGAATTAAAAATCAACAACACAATGTCTTTCATATAAACCTTTTCATATAGATAATTATAAAAAAGTACACTATATCATTACTATGGAACTGTTCAATAAATAAATAAACCCAAAATAGAGAGTCGATTGATTTTTGAAAAGGAACTGAATCTATATATAAAATAAAATAGAGTCGATTGATTTTTGAAAAGGAACTGAATCTACTGTATATATAAAATAAAATGAAAAACATAAAAAATATTAAATTGTTGTCGGTTGTGGTCATGTGAGGCCGTTGAGTTTGTTGTTGTTGTTGGCTTCTGTCTGTCTGTCTGAATGAATTAATTACTGTATTTGTTTATCGGCTTTTGTCTCTCTCTCTCTCTCTCTCGATCTCTCTCTCTCTCTCTCTCTCTCTCTCTCTCTCTCTCTCTCTCTCTCTCTCTCTCTCTCTCTCTCTCTCTCTCTCTCTCTCTCTCTCTCTCCTCATCTTACAAGGTTTTCCAGGCATTCTCTCTCTCTCTCTCTCTCTCTCTCTCTCTCTCTCTCTCTCTCTCTCTCTCTCAATATACAGACTCCCCCACACATGACCAAAACTTAAAATAAGGCTGCTTTTTGCACACGCTAAATAATGATGTTTGTTCGTTTTAGTGCAAAGGCCAAAAAATTGAAGAGAAGAATAATAATTAACTTAACGACCCTATAATCAATCGTGTTTGAAAATTAATTGGAGGCTTCTGATTCCTCCTGACCATGCAAACACACACACAAACACAAACACAAACAAGCTCCTTCTATATAGGTGTATGTGTATGTGTGTGTGTGTGTGTGTGTGTGTGTTTCGTGGCACTATTTGAAGGACTCGTTTATCTCCATACAATTTTCTGACTACATCACAGCTAGGGTCCTATATAGATAAATTAATTAAGGTGAGATTTGCTTTAATTTTTGGTCGGTGAATTGGAATTAAAAGGTATTAATCTGCTTCCTCCAAACTACTATGCCACGAAACACATCCTTTATTATAACTATTGAGGGCTTCTGTTTTCTGGTAATATTTTGGAGCAATCAGTAACCTTTTAATTCCCCCCAAAAAAGAGTTATTAGAATCTCCCCTTAATTAAAAAGTGTTTAATTGTTATAATAGAGTAATTAATATGTTATAATTAATATGTTAGGGAGTTATGTCACCAAATACTGTATGTATATATCTATAAATAAATATATATTTCCTTTATGATTCAAATGTTTTTATTAATTTATTTATTTATTTATTCCTTAAGGGGTGCGGGAATAGGGGGACAGACTTGGGGGGTGGGAGGGGTAGGAAGCCTGTCCCCTATTCCCTAACCCCCCCCATATCAAGCCTGTCCCCCTATTCCCGCACCCCCTCCAAGCCTGTCCCCCTATTCCCTACCCCTCCCTATCCAGCCTGTCCCCCTACTCCCCACACACCCCTAACCCCCCCCCAAGCCTGTCCCCTACTCCCGCACCCTTTAATAATAGCCTATCAATCACTCCCCCTGAATAAGGAGAATTAAAATCTCTTGCCATTTTCCTAGAACTCATGGACTGACAGAAAGAGGAGTTACCAGTTTGTCCAATTTGCTAGCTTTTAATCGATTATAATTGGCTATTATTTTGCTATTAAAACACATCTGTGACGGTTATATGGGAAGCTAGTTACTCGCTCAAGTGTATACTAGTTAAGAAAAGCTACATTCCATAGGGTCATTGAGTAATTAAGTGAATATGTCAACTAAATAAATAAATTGCAATAATGTTGACGGAAGACAAGGATGATGCAGGAATAAAAAAAATACACACAGCCCCGGGAGCCACTTGGGAGACTTCAAGCACCAGCCAGGACTTCAAGGACTAAGGAATCTATTATGAGAAGGATTGGCTACTCTTATTATGGGAGGTTTGGTCGTCGTCGTGGTACAGCAGAGCCACCTAGCGACGAGTGGGTGGGAGTTGTTGTTGAAGTTGATTTTGTGAGAATTAAAATATAGTTGAGAAATATAATTGTAGAGGTCATACACAGGTAGGAATCATCACACATTGGAGTTACTGTATGTTAATTAATGGTAGGTATGGGATATATTTATGCTTTGTAGAAGATATTATCATAATTTATCATGTAATTTGACCACAATGGATATAATTATTGATTCCATAGCCAAATATTTAGTATCAAATGCCATGTGCGTTACTAGTAATAAAATCAGATTTACAAATTAATCAGGATAAAAGGAGACAGATGGGAGCTGGAGTGTTGATTCCCGTTGGCCGCTAGAGGCGCCACCGTCACAGCCAGCCACAGCCACGACACCAAAATAACATTGAGTGGCCAATCCTTCTTCCAGTACTAGAATCTTTGGAAGGACGGAAGAGGAATAAGACCCAAGCAAGCAGTCCAAAGTTTCAAACCAGTCCACATTCAGCAGCGGGGAGTGGAAGAGAGAGGGTGTGTGTGTTGGAGGTCCCTGTGTGTTGGTGTGTGTGTTGAAGGACCCTGTGTGTATGTGTGTGTGTGTGTCATGGCGGGGACTGACACTGACTGACAGCTACGTTGGTTGGCAGGTGAATGGAACACAGTGGATTAATTAATAAGGTGAGGCCATTTTATTATAAACAGTGTATACATTATAATATAAAGTGCTGTATATAGTTAAGTGGTCGCGGTCAATAATAATCATCCACATCATATGGTTATCTCAAACAATTTACAGTCTAATGTTTTTTTTCACGTTCACATAATATTATGATGTTATTGTTTTAAGTAGTGTACGTGTAGCTTCTTGTATGAAATTAGATGGTAGTTAACTTATTTATTGTAAAGTTTATCATCTAAGGAACAGAGGGAAGCTGTTTTTGTATATTTTATCATCTAAGGAACAGAGGGAAGCTGTCAAATTCTTAGGTTATATATATTTTTTATATATATATACCCGTATATGCATGATTATTATTATATGACCGCGACTGTATAAACTTCTATAAAGCATTGTTTTTTTTTGTTTTATTTCTGTCATATTAGTTAATTGGGAGAAATCATGCAGTAGCTTAGCTTCCAATTTACAAACAAGATAATCCCCCTTTAATTAATGAGATTCGGGGTTGTCTTAATTATTAGTAATGGTCAAACAAGCCTTAATTAAGGACCCTGTGATCGTATATGAAAATTGGAGGCTTCTGAGTGAAGCTTTAATTGAGGCGCTGTTCTGTGGTTGATTGATTGGTTCACATGTTTCGCTATGAATGAAGACGGTGGGGCTTCATATAAGGTGTTGGTTGGTTTGTTTATATGATTCTCACTGGATGGAGACAGTGGATCGAGCTTCATGGTCTATTATATAGTTGGTTGGTTTCTTTATACAGCTAATCTTTGGAGGAATCAAGGCACTCCAATGTACTAAAAGTATAATAACTTAAAAGGAGAATTACTTGTTGATAAATTGGATGGTTTCTGATTCCTCCAAACTACTATTTTAGCCTATGCCAGGAATCAGCAGAAGCAGGCCACCAAAATACATCAAAAGTATCTCCCCGTTAATTAAGGGACCCTGTAATGTATGTATGTATGTATGTACAGTCGCGGTCAATAATAATCATCCACATATGGGTGTCGCAAACAATTTACTGTCTAATGTTTTCACGTTCACATATTATGATGTTATTGTTTTTAGTGCGTAATTGGATTGGTTGGATTTGACCACGACTGTATGTTGCTTGGTGGAATAGTTTGGAGGAGAATTCATAAAGTTAATTGCTCCAAAAATGACCAACACAACAGAAAATAATGATTTTGTGTTACTTGGAGTAATTTGGAGGAGAATTCATGAAGTAGCACAAACAAAGAATGACCAACACAAAACTTCCTTCCATTCCCCCTTTTAATACCACAGTGAATGAGAGAGTGAGGCAGGCAAGAGCTGGGTGGACGTAACAACAACAACAACAAACAAGAACAACAAGAAGATGGAGGAGGTGGAGGTGGTGGAGGAGATGGCTGTGGGTGCTGGTGTGGAGGAGGATATGGGTGGCGTGGGTGTGGGTGTGGGTGGATCGAGATTGGCTTGGTTGGACCTGATGGTAATCGCTGGCTACGTTATCGTTATATTGGCCGTCGGAGTCTGGGTAAGTACAGTTAGTAACTTAATAGTAGTAGGCTATTTGGGCCTAGTTTGTTTTTATGTTTTTACCTCTGTTAAGGAGGTTATGTTTTCACCCCTGTATGTATGTCTGTTTCTTTGTTTGTTTGTTTGTCTGTTATAGCAGGATTACGCAAAAACGCATGTACGGATTTTGATGAAATTTTGTGTGAAGGTCGGGTATTGCAGTGGCAACAATTGTTTAGATTTTCAGATGTCAAGGTCAAAGTCAACCAAAAGGTCAAAAACACATTTATAGCCATATCTACCTGGGCTCATATTGTAGTATTTAGCAAGGCCTAAATTTTGACCTATATTCGACCTTGAAAAGGTCTGAAGGCTTCCATTCTTGTTAATTGTATGTTATTATACCCGTTTGTTTTATATTTGGCTTGTTTGTTTGTTATTAGGTCTGTTTGGTTGTTTGGTTGTTATTAGGTCTGTTTGTTTGGTTGTGTTTGTTATTATTAGGCCCTTTTTGTTTACTATTAGGCCCGTTTGTGTGTGTGAAGTGTAGGCCTATGTGTATGTTGAGAAGTTTACGTGTGTATATGTGGAGTTGTGTATGTGTATAGTATGTGGAGAAGTTTACGTGTGGAGTTGTGTATGTACAGTTGCCCAAGGAAAGACTGACCAAATCTGCTGATGTGTGGCAATATCTGGCAGCTGCTCCAAAGTAGCCACTCGTATTATATCAATGAATCACTCAGAACCTATTAATTAGCTGAAGCCAATAACATCCATCCATACAAAGGTTGTATATATGTGTAAGTATATATGTGTAAGATTTCCTAAGTTTATGTTTGTATGTTTGTCTGTTGTTCAGTCAAGGTTTAAAAGTCGTGTGTTCCTTTAATGGGCAAACGTAAATGTAAAAGAAATGTGTGTGTGTGTGTGTGTGTGTGTGTGTGTGTGTGTGATTTTATACTTTTTTTTTTTTTTTTTTTTTTTTTTTTTTTTGTATGTGAGGTTGATTTTATACTATGTGTGTGTGTATGTGTGGCTGATTTTATACCGTGTGTGTGTGTGCGTGTGTATGTAGGTAGGTACAGAGTCACGTGTGTTGTGCGTGTGTGTGTGTGTGTGTGTTTGAAGGTCGGTATGGAATGGTGTTTGCATTGTTTGTATGTGTATGTGTGTGTATTGTATGATGTGGATATGCATGTTTTTGTGTGTGTAGGGAGGTAGTGTTTGTGTGTATGTAAGTAGGTAATGAAATGAAATGTGTGTGTGTGTGTGTGTATGTATGTGTCCTTGTCACTTCCCCACACTTGCATCACACACTCCCTCTTCCCCCCACCCACTCATTTCCCACTCCCCCCCCCCCCCACTCATTTCCCACTCACTCTTCCCACCCCCTCCCACCCTCCCACCTCTCCTCTCTTCCCCTCTCACCTCACCTCTCTTCCTCTACCCTCCTCACCTCCCTTCAGCCTCTCCCTCTCATCACTCATTCACTCTACCTTCCATTAACACAATTTTGGGATAGATAGGTGGATTACGAATATCTCCCTCCCATATTAATCCCTAGTAAAAAGGGGATTTATTTATTTCTCAAACTGTCCTTCTTTTCTTATTTTTTTTTATTTTCAGTCTGTAAGTTAGTCAGTCAAACAGTCAGTCAGTTAGTCAGATAGTCAGGCAATCAATCAAATATTCAATCAATTAAACAGTCAGTTAGTCAGTCAATCAAATAGTCAGTCAGTCAGTCAGTCAAACAAGCAATCAATCAGTCAGTCAATCAGTGAGTCACAACACAAGCTAACTATTAAATTTTACCCAGCAAGCTTCACTGTCCTCGTGTTATTTCATACCTACAAAGTGTACTGTAACATAACGTGTGTCACATTGTATATCCGGGTACGACTTTGATATGTTACTATTACATACATATATACATACTATACATACATATATATATATATACATACGTTCATACACACACATATACATACACGTATACACACACATATACATACACACGCACGGCTCTGCTAAGTGACCATAACACACACACACACCAAATCACCACACACACACACACACACACACCTTCACTTATTTACTGGAGCTTGTTTAAGGGGAGCTAATATATTTTCTCATTGATGAATTGGAGTGCTACTGATTCCTCCAAAGTATACCACGAAACACACCCACCACCTCAAATGTTAGAAATGTGTGTGTGTGTGTGTGTGTGTGTGTTTCGTGGTATAGCTTGGAGGAATTAGCAGAAACCTTTCAATTTACTAACAAGAAAATATACCCTTAAAATATTTTATTATTATTTACTATTATTTCCAGTTCTATTATTTTTTTATTACCATTACTACTTTTATTATTATTTCCAGAACTATAATTTTATTACCATTACTACTTTTATTATTATTTCCAGTACTATTATTTTGTTACTATTATTTACTATTATTTCTAGTACTATTATTATTTCTCCATAACCTTTTTTTTATTTTTTTCATTTTTTTCGTCTATTAACTTTTTCTCTTTACTGTCTTTTCCCACGTGTCAATTATCTTGTTCCTCCTCCTCCGCCGGCATATGACCTCGCTGTTATGGCTACTTATATCAAGCCAGTACTGCTATAAAGTAGAACATGTATATTTTGTAAAGACCTTGAAAAGTAAATACATGTTTCAATCAAGGTTGGTCCTGTATTTATTGTCCACACACAAACACACACACACACACACACACCAGTACATATATACATACACACACACACACACGCACTCACCCATACACCCACACAGTCAGTCAGACAGACAGACAGACACACGCAGACAGACACACACGCAGACACACACGCAGACACACACACGTAAATACCTAACCACCATCTCCCCCCCCCCCCCCACACACACACATATACAGTATACTTAACCACCACCTCCCTCCACACACACACACACACGTTTGTTTGTTTGTTTGTATGTACAGTATTATTGTTGTTAGTATGTTGGTATGTATGTATATATGTTGGTATTTATTATTGTCATGTTTCTTTGTATATATTATTATTATTATTGTAATAAACACACAGATGCAGAACAAAGAGAATATATATTCTTATTCTTATTCTTGGGATTCATTATTGTTTTTGGTATTTATTATTCTTAGTATTCAATATTGTTTTTGGTATTTATTATTCTTAGTATTCAATATTGTGTTTGTTTGTGTGTTTATCCAGTGACGATCCTCTCAACCTTCACACTAGGAAAACTTTACAGTGCAGTCAAGAAAGGTCAACACGACACCACCCTTCCCTTGCCTCCTTCCCTACCTCCCTCCTTCCTTTCCCTACCTCCCTCCGGGCCTCCTTCCCTTCCCTACCTCCCTCCTTCCCTACCTCCCTCCTTCCTCCCCCTCCTTTCCTTCCCTACCTCCCTCCTTCCTCCCCCTCCTTTCCTTCCCTACCTCCCTCCTTCCCTACCTCCCTCCTTCCCCTATCAACGCCTTCCCTTCCTTCTTCAGTACCGGTCTAATACAACCTGTTCTATGTTGGTTTTCTTCAGACTTTATTTCCTGCACAATTAAGAAACATTTATTTATTCCCCTCAACACTGTACGGTATATACACATGCACACACACACTTGCACACACATATGCACTTATATACATTGTTTACACACACACACACACACATGCACATGCATTTTTCACACACACAGCCTTACCCAAAGATCGGTCACTAATAATTAAATTCTATAAAATTATATAAAATTCGTCAAGCAGACCTCGCAAGTTGGCAACACTGCTCCTATCAGTGACCAACCCGAACTGGAAGAGAGAGGACGTAATAATCGTAATTCTGGCCTGCTTTTTCCCTCCACGACTCGTAATACAGTACTACAATGTTGTCTTGCATAGAACTGGTTGGGATAAGGATGTTGCAGATTGTAAAGGCCTGTATTCTCACCTTGCAGAAAGACAAGACAGAGTAATAAGGCAGGAGTCTTGAGTAATTTATAAGGCAGCCATTTTTGCTTTATTCAAGATTATTATTAAGAAGCCAATTTCGCTGCCACCACCTGGTACTGTAATGATGTCTGTATCTCCACGTGTAAAAGTTTCAGGACGTCCATACAAGACACCACCAACGCTACTACAGAAAAGCTTATGAAAAGAGAGGTCATAAAAAAATACCAAAAATACACCATTATTATATAGCAAGAATTAAAACCAGCTCATCCATACAGACTTTCTACGAGACGTGGCTGTAATAAGAAGCATATTTTAATTTACCTATGTACGTAAAGTTAGCCAGTCTATATATAGTAACTTTCGGCGTATACAGTAATATTAATGTTGTATTGCAGTTACGTAATGTTATATTTTCTATATTATTATTATGTTGCAAACCCTCGAAAACGACAACGTGTGTGTACGAATTCTTGTGGCCAAAAGTACACTGCATATTTTTCAGCCAGGTAAGTTAGGCTATCATTTTCAGCTAAGGTATAATTTACAGTCAGCTATCATTTTCAGCCGGCTATCATTTTCAGCTAGTCATAATTTTCTCCCAGCAAATACTGTATTCTGTCGGCTGTAATTTCAGCTGTATTGTTGTAGAATATAATGTGTACAGTACCTGCATATTTATGTACTGTATAATATAAAGGATATGGTTCAGTCATTTGTGTAAATTGTGCAAACCATCAATCAATTTAAAGTGCAATATATTATTTTTTATTATTGTTTTTCTTTACAGTCATCTAGGAGGAGTCAGAAGGGAAGTCTGTCTGGATACTTCTTAGCCTCACGTAACATGTCATGGATACCAGTGAGTTATTAATGGAATTTAAGTATTATCATTAATACTTTACTTTCTTAATTTATTATTACTTTCTTTACGTTATTATTGCCTTCTCTACTTCATTATTATTACTCTTTTACTTTACTCTGATTGTTTCCTTTACTTCATTATTACCTCATTTACTTCATTATTATTACTTCCTTCACTATTTTTTATTTATATATTTATTTTTATTTTAAGTATTAGAAGAATGTGAAGTTGTAACCACGTAAAAAAAAAGTATGTACTGTATAATCATATAGATTTTCAAAGTAATTTTTCTGTACAGTATTTAATTAAATCTGTATAACTATGGATGAGGATTATGAGTTTGTAACCCCTTAAAAACAAAAAAAAAGTATGTATATAGAGATTTGTAACATAATTTTTCTGTATTTAATTAATCCGTGTAGGCCTATATAACTATGGATGAAAATAGTTTGATACCGTTGTTGAAAATACTTGTGGGTGGTTCCTTCATTCATTTCAGGTTAGGTGTTTACATTTGATTTCCTTCCTGCTTGCTTGCTATCACACCTCTCTCTATCACCTTTTCTCTGGCGCTATGTGACCTCGCTGTTGTGGCACCTAATATCAATCAATCAATTAATGTTTGAGGTCCTAATATCAATTTAATTACCGGTAATGTTTCCGGTCCTAATATCAATTTAATTAATGTTTGAGGTCCTAATATCAATTTAATTAATGTTTGAGGTCCTAATATCAATTTAATTAATGTTTGAGGTCCTAATATCAATTTAATTAATGTTTCAGGTCCTAATATCAATTTAATTAATGTTTCAGGTCCTAATATCAATTTAATTAATGTTTCAGGTCCTAATATCAATTTAATTAATGTTTCAGGTCGGTGGGTCACTCTTCGCCAGCAACATCGGGTCAGGTCACTTCATTGGCCTGGCTGGGGCGGGGGCGGCGTCGGGGGTGGTGGCACATGGGTACGAGCAGGCGGTGAGTGAGTGAGTCAGTTGGTGAATGAGTTAGTCAGTCAGTGAGTCAGTTGTGGCTGGTTGTTCGAATGTAGAATAAAGACTTGAGATATTTCTCTAAAGTGTGTATGAGAAGAAGTGTGTGTGTGTGTGTGTGAGAAGAGGAAGAGTGTGTGTGTGAGAAGAGAAAGAGAATGTGTGAGAAGAGAAAGAGAGTGTGTGAGAAGAGGAAGAGTGTGTGTGTGTGAAGTAGACAGAGTGTGAGAGTGTGTGTGTGTATGTTAATAGATGGTCCCTCTCAAATAGTGTGTTGTATACTCTCTAGTTATCCTATATATAATCACAATGGACCAATTTCTCAAAAGTTATACACAAATATTCGCTGTCCACCACCTACATAAAAAAAATACAAAAAAATATATAATAAGCCCCATTCTGTAACTTATAATTACAATGGATTGAATTTTCTCTCTAGGTCATGCACAAATACTCACAATCCATCCACCATCTACAGTACATAAAAAATTAATAAAAAATATAATATGCCACCCCTTCCCTAAACTTGCCACTACCACATTCTACTACTACCACACCCTTTCACCACCACACACTACCACACCCACATGAAACTATATCCACCAGGACCATGACCCCTACCACTCGTACCTACCACAACTACATACTGTACACACAGAATAATATTTACATCCCCCACCACTAACTCACTCCCTTCCTTCCCCTCCTCCCTACAGACTATCCACCACAACCTGTACTCTACCTAACACAACTACATACACACAGAACAATATTTACATCCCCCACCACTAACTCACTCACTTCCTCCCTTCCCCTCCTCCCTACAGGCTATCTACGGTCTGCTAGTGCTCGGGTGGGTGTTCGTGCCCGTGTATATGAGTGCCGGGGTGTACACAATGCCGGAGTACCTGGGGATGAGGTTTGGAGGGGAGCGTATAAGGGTCTTCCTCTCGGCCATCTCGCTAGCCCTATACATCTTCACCAAGATTGCCGTGAGTTTTTTGTTGTTGTTGTTGTTGGTGGTGGTGTGTGTTTGTTTCTGTGTCTCTGTCTCCCCCTTTGTCCTTTATCTCTCTTCTCTCCATCCCCCCTCTCTCTCTCTCTCTCTCTTCTCTCCATCCCCTCTCTCTCTCTCTCTCTGTCTTCTCTCCCCCCACCTCTCTCCCAACTCCCCACTCCTCTCTCTCAACAACTCATCAACAACATTTCTATCTAACATCGTCCCCATGCACTCCTCCAGGCTGACCTGTACGCCGGTGCTCTCTTCATCCAACTGACCCTCAACAGTAACTCACAAGAGGGTCTGTACCTGATAGCTATAGCCCTGGTGGTGGTGGCTGGGATCTTCACCATCACAGGGGGCCTCACTACTGTTGTCTACACCGACCTCATGCAGACGGTGCTCATGGTGGCCGGCTCTCTGGTCCTCGCTGTCATGTGTGAGTGAAGGGATTTCGTTATAACTTTACTGTATTTACATCCGACTCTAGCATTAATTAATTAATTAATTAATAAGGTGTGTACAAGGACCATATAGAAGTAATCCACATATATTTTCTATAGTTTATTGATATATGTGTAATAATTCTTACAGCCACCATACTATTCAGTTGTTAATCATTATACATGTATTATTGTTTTTTGATATATGTGTAATAATTGTTACAGCCATACATGCAGTAGGAGGCAAGATATACAACAGTAAGTACAGTACTCCACATATATATTCTATAGTTTGTTAATACTGTACATGTATATATATAATCATTTTTCCAGCCATCAATGCAGTAGGCGGGTACAACAGCCTCGTAGAAAGATACCAATATGCCACGGCCACCAAACGAGCGATGGGGAAGGACGGCCAGGTGTGTGGGGAACCTCCTCCTGACTACATGAATCTCTTACGCTCTGGGGAACACGGCTATCCCTGGCCCAGTATGACCTTTGGAATGGCTATACTCCAGATCTGGTATTGGTGTACGGATCAGGTTAGTGTGTGTGTGAAAGGGTGTGGGTAAGAGTGAGTGTGTGTTGAGGGGTGTGGGTAAGGGTGAGTGTGTGTGGGTAGGAGTGAGTGTGTATATTTAGGGGTGTGGGTAAGAGTGAGTGTGTGTGTACATGTATGTGTAAGGGTGTATGTGTGGAGTACGAAAGGTGTAGTTCTGTTAGGTTAAATAAAATGTAAGGTTCAGTACAGTTATGGTAAAAAATTATGCTATCTCCCCTACATTAAATAATAGTGTGTAAAGTTGGCCTCCATGGTACAGTCACGGTCAAAACTCCTACATTCATTTTTCAACCGTCCTTCCTTTCCATTCTTCATCTGTCCCTCCTTTCTATTCTTTAACTGTCCCTCCTTTCTATTCTTTTTAACAGTCCCTCCTATCAATTCTTCAACTATCCCTCCTATAATCATTTTTTTTCAACTGTCCCTCCTTTCCATTTTTCAACAGTCCCTCCTTCCAATTCTTCAGCTGTCCCTCCTTCCCTTTGTGCTTGCTGTCCCACCTCTCTCTATATATTTTCCTCATCCTACAGTATTTTCTATGCCCAGGCTGGTCTTCCTTCATCCTCAAATCTCGAGCTAATTTCCTTATATCCTAAAATTTTAATTAGTCTCTTTTTAATTTTTCCTCGGGCGCCATATTACCTCGCTGTTCCGGCGCCTAGTATTTATCAATAAATCAATCCATCAATCTTGTCTTTTCCTTCATCCTCAAACCTCCAATCAACCTCACTTTTATTCATCCTCAAACCTCATTCAATCTCACTTTCCTTCATCCTCAAACCTCCTTTTAATCCCATCTATTTCCTTCCTGCTTGCTGTCTCACCTCTATCACCTTTTTTTTCTGGTGCTACAGTAAATGACCTCGATGTTTTGGCGTCTAAATACATGTAGCAATCAATCAACCCATTCCCTCCCACACAGGTGATAGTACAGCGAACCCTGGCCAGCCGAAGCATCACCCACGGTAAGGCTGGCACAGTACTGGCCGCCTACCTCAAGTACCTGCCTCTCTTCATCATGGTGTTCCCCGGCATGGCAGCACGTATCCTGTTCCCAGACCGTGTGGCTTGTGCCGACCCAGAGGAATGCAGGGCCATATGTGGGAGTCCCAGTGGATGTACCAACTCAGCTTACATAGAACTGGTGTTGAATATTCTACCATCAGGTGTGTGTAGGTGTAGATGTAGGTGTGTTTCTTGTATGTGTGTTATTTGTGTGTGTGTGTATGTGTGTTACTTGTGTTGAATATTCTCCCATCAGGTGTGTGTGTAGGTGTGTTATTTGTGTGTGTGTAAGTGTAGGTGTGTTACTTGTGTGTGTGATTACTATCTTGTTAAATATTCTTCCTTCAGGTGTGTATGTGTGTGATTACCTAATGAAGGGGACAGACAGTACAGTGTGGAAAATCTGCTGGAGCAAATGATTCCTCCAAAATAATTCCAAGCAACAGGACACCATCATTTCTGTCTGTTCATGTGGTCCTGTTTTGTGGCATACTTTGGAGGAATCAAGAAACTCCAATGTACCAAAAGTGTATTAGCCTCTTAACAGGATAGTATACTTTTGGAGTGCCTTAATTCCTCCAAAGTATATTTACCAGGAAATGATAACAATCTAATAGAAATAATGATGTCGTGTTGATTGGAGTAGTTTGGAGGAATCAGTTGCTCCAGATTTGCCAGTACTGTACCTTCCCCATTAAAGAAGAAAAATATATATAGACCTTAAAGTACTGTTGTCAGAATGAACTTTAAGAAAATAATATAAAACTTAAAATACTGCTGGCAAAAATAAGACAGCTGTGATTATCAAACTCTGCTGAGAAATTATGCCTGAGTACAACCTATAGAAGTGCTTTTATGGTGTGATGTTACTGATGAAATAATTACTGTAACGAATGGTCATGACACTGCTATTGAAGTTGTGATCGTGACCAATACACATATGCACATAATATTTATCTCTACAAACATATATGTACAGTACACCCCTTTCCCCATTTCACTTCTCAAATTGTCCCCCATTTCTGTTCTTTCATCTGTTACCTTTTGTGTTTACTCTCCCACTTGTCAATCACCTTCATCCTTGAGCTCTACATGACCTCGCTGTTGCAGGACTTCGAGGACTGATGCTGGCAGTGATGATGGCTGCCCTCATGTCCTCCCTCACCTCCGTCTTCAACTCCACCTCCACCATCTTCACCATCGACATCTGGAGACTGATAAGGCATCGGGTTTTACTGGTGTGGCGAGGCGTACAGTGGTGGTGCTGGGGAAGGTGGAGGAGGAACAGAGCAGCAACACCCAGGGACGAGATGAAGGAAGCGACCGAGACGGAGATGGTGGTGGTGGGGAGAGCGGCGGTGCTGGTATTGGTGGTGATATCCGTCTTGTGGATTCCGGTCATACAGTGAGGCTTTTGTTTTTTGTTGTTGTTGTGTTTAAGGAGATTATTTTGGTCAACTGGAACGCTACTGATTCTTCCTAACTATGCTGGAAAACTGATATACTCGGTGGTACTAATAGGGGATCTGTCTAGTGGTATAGTTTGGAGGAATCAGAGACCTTCCAATGCACCAACGAATGAATTATCCCCTTGAGAGAAATTATGATATAATATACAGTAGGTATAAACATATATTTATAGATATTTTGTTCACACATATCCACCCTCCCACTCACCCATCCACCATCTTACTCAGTTACTCACCACCCTTCCACTAACTACCCACCCACCCTCTCACTCACTAAATCACCCATCCACCCACCCAATAATTTACCCTCTCAATCACCTACCCACCCCCTTGTTCACTCAATCACCAACCCCTTCACTCACTCCTCCCTTCCAGAAATTCGGGTAATGCTCAGTTGTTTGACTACATGAATACAATTGTGTCTACCATGTGTGCCCCCATCATGTCCACCTTCGTTATGGCTGTGTCTATACCCAGAGTCAACGAGAAGGTAGGTACTGTATAATGGTGGTATTGGGTAGAGGTGGGAGTTATAGAGGAGTATTGAGGATGGGGAGGTAGAGATAAAGAATGATAGAGATGAAGTAAGGTGGGAGAAATGTTAGGATAAGGATTGGGAAGTGAAGTAGAAGGATGATGAAGTTCGGTTGGAATGAATGGAAATAATGAGGATCAGGAAGTAGAGTGGGAGAAACCAGCCGAACAGAGCAGTACTGGTGATAGGGAGGGTTGGAACTCCAGTTTCACATGTCTGTCAACCTTTGCTGATCTTTTTAGCTCCGGCCTCAGCCGAGAGCTCAAGGTCTTATCGTAATTATTGTTCTTGTTTTGTCTCATACACTGAGAGTAGTCCAACATACTCCCAAAGACATCACTCTTTCCATTTACATAATATAACAAACACACCACACCATTTGTCCAAATAAAATACCACAAAAATTGTACAACAGAATATTATAATTGCTTGTATTTATTTATCTGTGCAGGGAGCGTTCTGGGGTCTGATGTCAGGCATTGGACTAGGAGTAATAAGGTTTTGTACAGAGTTTGCCTACACCATCCCTCCCTGTGGCTCAGGTGAGTAACATTTAATTAAAGGAATAGTGTACACCTTGGTTAATCAGAGTGGCTTGATTCCTCCAAAGTATCCCAGGAAACAGGATCAGCAGATGAGAAAAAATCATGGTATCCTGTTGTTGCTTGGAATTAGTAGTTCCAGAGTAGCAAAAATATTGTTGCTTGGAAGAGTTTGCAGGAATCAGTTGCTCCATATTTACCAACACCGCACTTCCCCTATAAGGACCCTGAGATCCTTTAAGGGAAATTGAAGGCTCCAAGCGGTTCCCTTATATGCAACACTAAAATATTCGTTTCCTGGGATAATTTATAGGAATCGGTAACCTACCCCATTTAGTGTGTTAAAAAAATATATGTACAGTTGCCAAAAAAGGTACTGCGACAACTATGGATACAACATTAATATATTTAATGTCCATAATTGTTTATAGGGATTATAAGTATGTTTTACAGAAGGATATGTATATTTCCTTCTATAATTATACATGCATATAGTTCTACAAATAATTGTGGATATTACTATGGTTAAAGTTCTATCAAGATTTGTCGCAATACCTTTTATGGCAACTGTACATTGAGCAGATAGCCAAGCTGAAGCATCATGTTTGTATCTATAATGTTGTGTGCCTAATTTATACATTAATGGTAATATAAAATTATAATGTTAGTTCACCTATAATAACGTGAGGATTTACTGTGTTGAATTAAATCGTCTGGCATTAAGTAGTTGAGCCTCTTGAATTAATCTAATATGCCTTTCCCATCTCTTCAATTTACCACAAGAGACAGCCCCCTCAATCAAGCTAGTTTACTCTCGCAGACGAGCCGTTCCACTTCCTCTCAGCCTCTTAAATCTTTTTCCCTTGTAGATGAACCAGACCCCAGACCGTACCTAGTGAAGAGACTGGTGGGTGACGTGCACTATATGTACTTCTCCATCATCGTCTTCACCATTACAGTCACTGTGGCTGTGTGTGTCTCCCTCACCTCGGAACGTATCCCAGAACATAAGGTTGGTGTGTTTGTGCTCTGTTGGAGTTAACTCGGATGTGGCTGGGTGAAGTTGACAGCAATGAACCAGTAAAATAAAGGTCATCCCAAAGCAACATTAAAAATATGTCTGGACCAGATTGGATAGGTCAGGGTCACACCACATCAGTTGAACACAGGGTACAGTTAGTGAAATAAGTAAAACCAGACTAGATGAATTGAGGTGTACAAAAATAAACTAATTTTCCCCAACCAACAGCTGTACCGACTGACATTCTGGAGCAGACGTGACCCCAGAGTGCGAACCCCCCACCATCACACAGTCTCCCCAAGGAGTGACAAAAAGGCCACTGACAGTGACCCCTCCCCCACTATGACCCTGGAGGAGCCTTGCAATGGTAAGTCATTTTGCATCAATCAAGTATTGGGCATTACAAGCAACTAATAATGATGGTATTAGGGAAAAAAATGATAGATAGTACACCAAAAGCATTATGTTAATAAGAACATTGTCTTCAATCAGCATAAATGTATTAATAATCATTCTGCCCTATTAGATGAAGAAGTTGGGTGTTGGCAAAGAGTGACACGTCGTGTGTTTGGGAGGAAGACTATGAATACCTCTACTAACATCCAGCCACATCTGACCCTGGAAGAGGAGGCAAGGCAGGCTGCAGAGTTTTTGACTGAGCCACCCTTCTGGAGAGAGTAAGTATAGGTATTATACTGGTTAAAACAAAAGCCAGTATGAAATAGTTTTATATAGAGATTCTATGGGTTTTGGGAAGAGCATCACCTATGTGATGTACCCCTTCACAATAATAATATAAATCAGGATTACATTCCCTTCCCTTTAGTGGACAGTAATGGTTGCCAGTGTCTCCCTATAAGGGGAAATGTGGGTAAAGCTTGAATATTGAGGGTCGTAATGTCCACATCTGGTAGATAAAAGTCTGTGTGGTTTTTAATAATCATTGCTTTAAAGCAGTGTTTAATATTGATAGACATGGGTATGAGGATGGAACATAGCTAATGAGTATATTTAATGTTGCAGTTAATAACCAGAGCCTAATCCTTGCAGGGTCGTGAATGTTAATGCTGTCGTCTGCATCGCCCTCAGTACATTTGTCTATGGATTCTACGCCTGAAGTCTCATCATGAAGGGGCAGACGTTCCAGAGATGGATAAGTTAATAGTCCTGCAACATCTTTAAATGCTTCAGTTAAGTCCCAAATTGAGACACACATGAAAGAGAATGGTGGATATCAGTGCTGAGAGGTGGTTGTTCTTGGGCAACACCACCTTTGAGCACAAGATGATAAAGATACAAATGGAGAAGGTATGATTGAAAAGATTTTAAATGTAATTCATATACCATAGGTGAACATTACAGAGGATGTGAAAGAGAATCTAATGTATGTAAGAGGCATTGTACTATTTACTGCCTTCATGGACTTGAGTGGGGGGTCTTTGCAGAGTCACCATTGCTGTATGAGATCTAAAGTGAATGTCATTGAAGTAGTGCTTAATTAAATAGGTCTGTCATATAGAATAAGTGCAGTGAAAATGAGTTACTTGAGAGTAGCATAAATAAGAGGTGTTTGGGGTTATTGGATTAATAAATAATCCTATCTTCCCCCCTTTCAGGTTATAATTCACCTAATTTGAGTGAGGGTGTGTTTAATTGCAGTTTCTAAAGTCAAATAATGTACAGTTGCCAAAAAAGGTACTGCAACAAATCTTGATAGAAATTTAACCTAGTTAATATCCACAACTATTTGTATATGGACTATAAGTATGTATAACAGAAGGAAATATACATATTCTTCTGTAAAACATTCTTATAATCCCTACAAACAACTATCGACATTAATATGTTGTATTAATACTTGTTGCAATACCTTTTTTTGGAAACTACATTACCGACATTAATACGTTGTATTAATAGTTGTTGCAATACCTTTTTTTGGAAACTACATTACTTGACTATAGAAACTGCAATTTCACATTATCCTTAATTAAACACATCCTCACTCAAATTCGTTGTCTCTCACCTGATATTCCTACTGGTTTGGATGAGAGCCAGTACCACCCAATCCAATAGAGGGAGAATCACACCTGTAATAGATAACAAACATTAGTTATTGACTCATCAGTTTATTTGATGTATTTAAAGTGTATTGACTGTATAATTAAATTTATTGCAAATATACTGGTGATATTATTTTACTTGCACAACATTTCAATAAGGAAAGAAACTATTGATATATTGGAGGGCTACTGATTCCTCTTAAGGGACAGTTTCATATTCAGGAATTGTGAGTGAAACTAGTCCTGCAAATATTGTCACAAAACGCCACCTATAAGTTAGGAGCAATCAGTAGCCTCCAAAACTATCTCGAAACATTGAAGTGATTATTTTTGTTAGCATCAGACACCAAAGTACAAAAGAATTTCTCCTTAAGAACCCTGGTATCTTGAATGGGAATTGGAGGCTTCTGATAATACTGTACTGTACCACGAAATATGCTCCTTCCATATTGGTTGTGTTTCTAGGCAATACTTGCCTCCAACATCACAGGGGCAACTCTACCGTAAAAGGATTCTATTCAAGTTACCTGTATATTGCAGGATTGCTGCTGCTTTCACCCCAGCTTGTGTATGTACATTTTCCCATTGCTGCTGAAAAAAAATTAATATATATTATATACCGTATATATTAATACAATATTTCAACTATACTGGCATTATATTTATATCTGTCCATTTGGTTACTTTTTGTGCTATCCAAACTCAAAGGTGAAACACAGGTTGGTAGGACCCATATTTATACCAATACAATGAAGTAGACAACAGAAGTGGTACACACTGTCAGATGTGTTGGTGGTGATGTTGTTCTATCCTCTTGGTTGGCAGTGTAGGTAGGTCTGGGAGGTTAGTTATTTTTTCCACACCCTTATTCTTGGTGGTAACCCAGTCAACAGCCTCTTCTTGTATAGGTGTGCCTCTCCTCATCTTATACTATTTCTATAAAGCTGGGGTTGGTGGTGTGTTTAGAGTTGGGTTGGCAGGTGTAGTCAAATGTCCTGGAGATGTAGGTACTTTTGGTACAGTCTGCAACATAATTTTGTTTAATATCCATCTGCATATGTATTTGGTAGCTATAGTGATGTATTAAAATTTTGATAATGCATGGCAACTTACATATGTTAGAATAAAAACTGGTTCAGAATGCAACTATTTGGTCATATTAGCAATATTAAATACAAGATGAATGCAAATTTATGCTGCAGACTGTACATTAGAGCAACTTTATTCCTCCAAAATATGCTGGGAAACATGACTAGATGCTATGAATAATTTGGAGGCTTCAATATAAAAAAAAAAAGGCAATACTATATCATACCCTATTCTATAACAGGTGGAGGGGAGGGTCATTAACCTACTGAATTTCTATCACTATCATCTTCAACCACATAACAATTTGACTCAACAGTTATAGGGAGAAACATTGCCTAAATATAAAATACTACAATAAAACACTAATTAACCATTACATAAACAATGTGATTCCCCAAGTAATCAATTCCTTCTAATGCTCTTAAACTCTAGTACAGTATGCCTTAACTCTAAATCAAAATATTACAAACAATACTACACTTTTTAACCCTCAAATTAAATCACTTGAATTTTAATTTATAACATCTGAAGTTTACTTTTAAACAACTACAGTTCTATTTAAAATAAGTGAACTATAATTAAAATTAAACTAATTTGTTCATGAATTCATTGTACAATAAATAAAAATAAATGCACAGCATATCCGTTTCCTACTACAAACAAAGGCAATGTAATTTTTGATACTTTATCAATCATTTTTACTTTTTTGACGAACATTAAAGGAATCCCAGTTATTATCATGTTTAATTTTCCCAGAATGTTTATGTAATTGTCACAAGAAAATCTTTACATTAGAGAGAACACATACAGATATTATTCTAAGATCAATTAATTAAATTATTTGTTTTATTTTAATTTAAAGGTTCACATACTTTAAATATACCGTAATTTAGTTTAAATTAACCTTCAAAAGTTTTAATTTCAACTTTAGTTATTTTTATTTGAGGGTGAAAAGGTGTAGACACAAATCACCACCATTATAAAAATACTTGATAGATAAATAGAGTTCACACCCAAATATAAAGTAATGTGTCAAAATATTACCTTATCGTTTTGATGAACTGGTGGAGGTGTCACACGTCTAAGAACACAGCTGAAGGAACTTGTGACACTGTTCTCAGGCCAGGACTTCCAGCAGGTAGCCAGCAGGTCTCTGTTGCTCCAACTCTACCAAATCCTAAACAAAGATCAGAGATTAGTTACACTGTTTCCATGTTCACATATCATGTTATTTTAAGTAGTGTGTAGCTACTTGTAGTAAATTAAATTACTGTATTTAACCTATTTATTGGAAATATTATCAACTAACGATTAGAAGGAAGCTGTCAAACTCTTACATAAATTCTTCTCTATAGGGAAATTATTATTGGCCAAGACTGTACATGTAGATGTATTTTGTAAAATCTTCCCCGCGATAATTACTGATACATCGTACGTCTGTACTTTAAGTGTTTTATGTTTTATGTAGTTGAAGGTAATAGATATTTTTAAGCAATATATTTTTAACATATATCTATACCATTTATATGATATTTTATTGTTACAAAATATGTAATCCGTCTTTATTGCAATCACGAAGGAAAGATGAGATCAACAAGCTTAAGCGCTCCCAAGACGGTCTTGGTACCCCAATCCTCCGCTTGGACGACCAGATGACGCCTTTGTCATTTTCGTGTGAATCTTAATTGATGCTGATCATACCAAATTTCTTTTAGATGACATGTACTCCATTATTAATTACGTAGCGTCCATGAAAGGATAAGAGCCAGAGCAGAACATACTCATTTCTCGTGATCGTCATCGTTTACACCAATGACTATACAAGAATGATAGGAAAGCTCATTAATCACTACTATGAACCCCCTTCAAGGAGTTTCACAAGCCGCATGTAGATGGCGCTGGCTCAGTTCAGTTCAGTTGATAGGTGAGGAGTTTTGCCTTTCCAACGGCACTCCTCTTTTGTCTCGTTTGTATATTAATTAGTGTTTATACCGATGCTGTGCTTTTTTCTTTATCTATTATTTTCAATATATTATTTTCCTTTAGTTTATGTTAATCCTTGTGTTTTCCTTTCTTTTTCTCTTTTTTTCCAAATTTGAAATAGGTAGTCCTTTGTTACACTTGTATTTTTTTCATTAAATAGTAACTGTCCTAAAATATTATTTTCATTTTCTATATATGGTTGTTGTAAATTCACAATTTTATTTCTTTCTTTCTGTAGAAATGGGCACCACAATATGAAATGCCTTATATCCTCTGTTTCTGCTTCACACAAGTCACATTTTACCTCACCTCCTGTAAATCTTTTCCTGTCATTAAGTTTCAAATTATTTGTTCTTCCCTTATATAATAGTACTGATGACATATCATTATCATATATTTTTTCTGTCTTTATTTCTGTTTTAAATGCTTTGTAGATTTCCAAACTCGGTTTTTCCTTAACTTCCTCCTTCCATTGTTCTGTGTCCCATTTTTTAATTTTTTCCTTTATTTCTTTGACACTAGTTTCTTTTATTGACTTTCCTCCCAACTCAGTTTCTTTAAGGAATGATTTTACCTTCTTCATCCATTGGTCTTTTCCACTTTCCATCTTTTCTTGCATTATTATTTTTACTAATTGATTTTTTCCTTCTATTCCGTATTTTAGGTATTTTATATAACCTTCTTCAATTCTGCTCTGCATACTGGAGGCTCCTATTTCTCCTCTTAATGTTGCTACTTGAGCATATTTTGGTGCACCTAATATAAATCTATATACATTATTTTCTATCCTTTGGAGTTCTTCTGTTTCAGTTTTTGTAAATTCCACTACATTTGATCCATATAGTACTGATGGTAGCACTACACTTTTCCAGTATGTTTTTCCAATTAAGATCTTATTTACACTCTGTGCTATTATTGTATAAGTCATGTTTGCCATTTTCCTCGCCTTTTGTATTGCTTGGCTTTTATGTATTCTGAAGCACTTTTTCTTATCATTTATTGTAATACCCAAATATTTTATCTTATCTGTTATTTCTATGTCTCTCAATTTTTCTGGTTTCTGTTTCATGTTGAAAATTAATATTTTGCTTTTCGATTTGTTTATGTCTAAGCCACATTCTTCTCCCACTTTTATTAAGCAATCAATTGTTTTCTCAGCCTCATCTATTGTTGTTGCCAGTATTAATCCATCATCAGCAAAGAATAAAGTTACTAATTTCAAAATTTCATCTTTATAACCAACACATTCTTCTTCCAATCTATTTATTATATAATATGTTATCAGTTTAAATAATGTTGTTGAGCTTGTGCATCCTTGTTTTATGCCACTACTGATATTTATTTCTGTTTTATTTTCCTTTCCATATTCTAGTGTTGTTTTGTCACCAGTGTAATTATCTGCAATTATATCTATTACTGTTTCATGAACTTTGTACACTTTTAACACTTCAATCATTTTCTTTCTATCTATGGAATCATATGCTTTTGCAAAGTCTATTGATACCACTATTAAGCTCTTCTTTTGCTCATATATTTTATCTATACAGTATTTCAAAATAAATAAGTTATTTTCTATTCTTCCTCCTGTTGTAAATCCATTTTGATTCTCTTTAATTTCATTGTTTATCTTTATTTGTTGTTCTATTTTTTCCTTTATTACAGTAGACATGAATATTTTATATGATATGTTAGTTAATGCTATTGGCCTTAATTCATTTACTTTGGGTTTATTGACTTTGGGTAACATAACAGTCCTTGATGCTTTCCAATCCTTAGGTACTTTCCCTGTATTTATAATTTCATTAAAACATGTTATCATAGTGCTCATTATCTTGTTGCTTGTTAATAAAGTTTCGTATAATTCTGGCTTTAGTTTGTCTGGTCCAGCTGATTTTTTATTTTTTAATTTCTTTATGTTTTCTTTCAATTGTAAAGTTGTTATTTTAGGTTTTTCCATGTTTGTCATCTCTCTCTTAATTGGCAGTGCCATATCCATATGTTCCTTCAATTGATCTGTGATTATAATTGTTTGTTCCTTTTGTTCTCCTTCATGGTTCATTGGTAGCTGTATCATAAACTTTCCTTCTCCATTTTCACTGTTTGTCATTTTTAATTCTTCATACTTATTTCGTTTCACCTCGTTCCACACCATATCTATTTTATTTGATTGTTTATTGTATATTGTATTCCAATATCTTTCCATCTCTATTCTGAGATGTTTCTCTTTTAATTCTTCTCCATTCTCATTGTATATCTTTATTTCCCCATTTTCTTTTTCATCCTTCTTTCTTAATTTATTGATATTTTCCCACATCTTTTTACTTGCATTTCCCCCTTGTGTAATTTCCTGGGTTATTTTTTCCTCATAAATACATACAGCCTTCTTTATCTCTAGTTGCACCTTTTTCTTTTGTACAATATACAGTTCCTTATTCATCTCCATTTCTTCTTGTGTTTTAGAGTTCCTTGTTAGTCTGTTATAATATTTTCTCTTTCTTATTCCTTCTCTAATATTCTCATTAAACCATGGTGCCTCCTTATTTTGTCCAGTCTTATCCGTTCTTCTTCGGTATATTGTTTTTAGTTTATTGTCCGCACTTTCCTTTATTATCTTATTAAATTCTTCCATGTTTGTAATGTCTTCTACTTCCATTCTCTGTTCAACTTCCTTCACATATTCTTTCACATTCTCCTCCTCTGTTTTATAGTATGATATTTCTTCCCACCTATTTTTATTGATTTTATCCATTCCCCCTTTGATTTTTAGTTTTATCTGTATCATGTTATGATCAGAGAGATCAAATATTTCTCTTTCTTCATCTATAAACATTTCCTTGTATACATCATAAAAGTTTGGATTAACAAGAGCAAAATCAATTACACTTTTTTGCTCATTCTTTTGCCAAGTTATCTCTCCTCTGCAGTTTAAGTCGTCATTTAACATTATCAAACTGTATTTATCTATCCAGTTCAATATCCTTCTCCCATTTCTATTTATACTTTGTTTACCTTTATATCCTACATGTCCATTATAGTCTCCCAGTATAATCGTTGCTTTGTCATCCAGCTTACTTAAATGTGTTTCTATTTCTTGTTGTAAAGTTTTATTTCTTTCCTCATCATTCACAGAAAAATACACCACTATTATATTAGTTTCTTTACCGTAAATTTCCCCTTTTACATATAAGTAATCTTTATTAAAATTTTCCATTTTCTTGAACATTATCCTTTCATTTTTCTTGTGTATTATCATTATTCCTCCTCCTTTCTTTTCTTTTTGTTCTCTCATACTTTCATATACATTCATATCTTTTATCTGGATATTTCTTATTTTTAGTTGTGTTTCTGTTAAACACATAAATGTGTTCTTATCAATTATTTCTTCTAGCTCACTCATCTTTGCTTTTGTTAATCCTTGTATATTTATTAATTTAATATGTACATTCTCCTTTTCTTCCTTCTTGTTTTGATTTCCATTTACCAAAAATTTCCTTTCACCAGTTTCCCTTTTCTTATGAACCATCCTCTCTCTCCGTTATCTCTTTTCTCTTTTAGCATATTCCTTAGCTCCCTTTCCTTTTCCCTTTCCCTGGATGTTAGGTCTGGCACCACAAACACTCTTTTGTACTCTTCTTTTCTTGCTTCCTTTAGCTTCTTAGCTCTTACCACTAATTCCCATTTTGTGCGTACATTTGATAGTTTTACCAGTAGTGCTCTTGGTTTTCTTTCTTCCCCTTGCTCCTTTTGTTCCTTTCTTCCCAGTCTCACTGTGTCCACTATTTCAATGTCCTCTACTTGCATTTCATTTGTAAAAATATCCATGCAAGCTGCTTGGTCATTTTCCGTCTCCTCTCTCCAATTCCTTGCATCTTTCTCTTCTAGGTTATAGATCACTACATTTTTAATCCTTTTTTTCTTCTCCTCTCTTTCCTCCAATATTTCTACTACTTTTTTTGTTATACTCTCTTGTAGATCCTCTTCCATTCTTTTCCACTTGTTGTCCACCTCCTCCAACTTTTTCTGCATTCTTTCCATATGTTCCTTAATTTTCCCCAGCTCCCTTTTCATATCATTATTCTCATACCTATTCTCATTATCCTCCTCCTCATTCCCCTCTCTATCCTTCTCCATATTCTTCTCATATTTTTCCATCCACGCCATCCCCTTTTTATTCTCCTCTTTTAATTCTTTCAACTCTTTTTTCATCTCAATATTATCCTCATTCATCTTGTTAGCTCCCTCCAGCTTCTTCCTCACCTGACTATTACATCCCTTGCAGAACCAAAGTCGTTCTTTATCCCGTTCCAACTGTTTATACAATTCTTCTCCTACCTTCTCACAATTCTTATGATACCATCTTTTACAATGATCACATTGTATTCCTGCATCTTCCTCTGTTACTTCATCATCACACTGCTTGCATACATCCCTGGACTGGCTGGACTCCCGTCGATGTGATGGCCGTGTTTTCTTTTTGTCGTCTTCCTCACAACTCGTGCACTTTTCCTCTTCATTTAATCTTCCCATGAATCCACACCTCTTGCACTCCTTTTTCCTTGCTCCTCTATCTCTGGAACTCATTCTTCTATTGCTTATTCAACGTTAATTGCACAGCACCGCAATACCACACGTTTGAATCTGTCGCAGGAACCAGCCAGCTGTTGTAGTAGTGTGTCGTCTGCAAAAAAAGAAAAAAACAACAGAGCCAAGAGTTAACGGCGATATGTATATTTCGGTTCCTTTACACTTAACCCAATAATTCACTTAAAACCAGATACATTGAATGATATGAATTACTCTATATAATGCCTGTGGTCACTGTAAGTTATAATTTGAGTAAACATAAGGATGTAGTGAATTAATTATGCAGGTGTTATTATATATTTCCGAAAGAAATGTGCGACGAAATGTACACAGTACAGCAGCAAAAATGGAGGGACGGACGCATGTTTGCTTGATTTGTGGTAATGCCAAATCTACACACCCTGACTTTGTTTATCATCGATTCCCCAAGGAAAATCAAAGGTAAGAACCGTTTCATTTGGCCAAATTATAATAATATATGTACGTATCTCTACTACACTGAAGTAAGAAAAGTAATAAATGTTAATGACCTAGGGTGTAACGAATGCTTTCCTTAAATGTATTTTACATATATGTGCCACAGCATGTCGTTTTATCCCAATAGAATGTTATTTATATTATTCCACAGTGTTACCTGAAACAAAAAAAATAGTGTAAACTCATTTAATTATGTCACCTATATACGACTAAAGTTATATGTTTTCAACTGTCACAGAGAGCCTGTCATATAGCCCATGCTATAGGGTCCCTTACTCAGACCATTAGGGTATAATTTAGTAGTTATTTCTCTTATCATACTATACCTACATCAATTAGGCTACATCAGTGATTGTGTACAAGTGCTGTATGTGCCTTATGTGTATCCACAGGACAAAGAATCACAATTATGTAAAGAAAAATCTTTAGAAATTAAGTTTAGCCCCAGTTAGGTACTAGTAGTCTGCCGCTTTTGGTCCCGGTACTCCGGTAGTCTGTCATGGTCCTGATTACTAGTGATTAGGTTAGGTCAGACCAAGGCTGTCTAATTCAATAACAAAAATATTTACCGTAATATTTAATTAATGTATTTGTTTACTTGCTTTACCCCTTAATTTCCCTTGACTATCAAGTCCTGCCCTCTTTGTGTGAAAACTCAAACATGGTCCAAATGTACTGTTGCCCATTCAATTTAACAGATAGGAATAAGGAGTAATAGAATGTGCAAAAAATATTGGAAAAAAAAAAAAAAAATTCCAATCCTATGACTAAACTTTGAATGTTTACCAAATATTCATTGTGATTACCGACTTGCAGATGTAACTTGTGGAAGAGTATCGTCTCCATTCCACGAATTACTGAGATGACTGTAGAAAAACTGCGCAGAAATTATCAAATCTGCAGTCGTCATTTCAGTCCAAAACATTATATGACTGGTCATTTTAAATCCAAACTTATGCATGATGCTTACCCAGACCAAAATCTACAGAGTACAGGTATGTCAGCTTGATTACATATATATGTAATATATATAAAGATTAGGCCTATATAATTATATTTACAGTAATATTATCATCCCTGTGATTTGGTGAGAACAAGGGTAGGGCGACTAGGGCCAGATAGTTCACATCGAGACACCATTCAGAATCGTAAATGCAACCACAGGTAAGCCTACCGGTAGCATGGCATTAATTATAAATTATGCAAAGTTAATGTCACTATGCACATAGTGTGTCAAAATACTGTAAGCAGAACACCACTATATTGTATTCTTTGCATTAAATGCCTCACTGGTAGTTATCAAATTGCCATGTACATGTGAAGAGCAGTAGGCTTACAGTAATGTCAAGTCATGCTATAGGCGTAATATTGGTGGTAGCATCAGTGTATGTAGTATACTGTACAGGTATTATATTTAGTATAGGCCTAACTAATGTAGAAGGAATAGGGTATGTGTAGGCTTCATTCAGCAATGTGTACAAAATTATATGCATTTTAACGGCTTCTTTTGTTACAGGTGCTGCCGTCCTGACGAAAGATTCAGTGGTAGAAAATTCAGGTTACCCCGGTATAATAACATAATGTTTTGTTCTTATAGAAATGTTTATCTGCTATATCCAAACTATTAGGCAAAATGGGCAAATTCATCCTTAGTGTGATATAACACTTTAGTACTGTACTAAACAATTAACGTAACATGTAATTTCCTTAATTAGGTATAGAGTATCAGCCACGACCCCATGACGGTACTTTGCAGGCTGAATGTGCAGAAGTTGTGGACCCTGAATTTGGTATGTATAATACTGTACTACATCTTATCAATTATATCATAAGAACTTGTATTATACAGGTATACACATTTCTGTGGTGACATGATTAAACAGATACTTTGTAGTTTATTTACTGTATCAGTGCTTTCTGAAGCCAATGGCTGTAAATGGAGAACCTATAATCTTGTATTGAACTCTTTACTGTACGGTGCTGTATTTGAAAAAGTGCTACATGCATACTATCTTTGCATCCTCAGGATCATTGGATGTTGACAGTCTGAGGAACCTTGCAGGTCAAACCTCACCAGTAATGACAGAAAGTGGAGAGAATAGAGGTAAGGTTTACTTATGGTGATCATGGTTGCATCTAAGTGTCTAACTACAGGAGATACTCTTTGCTAATAGGGTACTTTTTTAGTCATCACGTTGTACCCTGGATCGATCATTTGTGAGTGCCATTTGAAAAAGTTTAATTGTACCAATTTGTGGGTGCTGATTAGAATAGCCAATCGTAGGGTAATACTTGCTATTACATACTATATTTACCATAATTTCATTACTGTACTATGCTAGGTTTACCTTGCACAGACACTTAAAACTAGCAATGAACATTTCCATTTTATACAAAATTTTATGCATGAGCTAAACATAGTATGTCAGTAGCTGCATGTGCTATAATGGAGGGTGTATGTGAGTGTGGCCTGTTCACAAGTCATACTTATTGCTTAGTGTAACTCTTCTGAGACATAATCCTCTTTAATACTTGTTCATAGGGAAAATGGGCCATCGATGATGTAGGATAATTAGAGTATGTATGAGTAACTACAATTTTGTCCATGTCTGTTAAATGTTAAACATACATGTCAGTAATAACAATTAGATGCAGTACCAGTATATGAATGTGTTAGTTTCCGTATTTATATAGTTTTGGCTTTTTAAAATGTATAGTCATTGGTTTACACTGTGAGCTGCTCAGCTGCCCGCCCCCCACAGTCTTAAGTCTCTGACTCTACGACTCTACGATGGAGTTTAAACAAAATTAGTACTAATTTTATCTCGATCGTGCCTGCAGCAATTGTCAAACTCCTCGAGTTCCTGCAAAAAAAATACGGTAAATTTACAGAAAACCTGGGTTCACTATATTGTATATATTAGTATAATTATCCACTATTTTGGGTAAAAGTGCCGAAGTGCACCTCTCGGTAATAGTCTAGTATTGGACCATAATCTGGTTTGGACTGAAGGCTTGCAGATTGCAATGTTTTATAGTGTTTATTTAATGTATTTATTGTTCAAGGGCGTCGCATTTTAATGTTTTGGGAGATACGACCCCCCCCCCCCCGTGCCCCCCACAAAAAGAACAGGTTTTTATTAATTTGCACAAAATAAAACTGTCTCCTAATACAAAATCCCAATAATTCATTGAGTTTCATAAAACCAAAAGTGATAGAACCAGTAATTGTCTAGTGCTGTATAATTACCGAAATCATGAGTAAACATTGTAGCTTTGACATTGTTAAAATTTTGCTACTAATTACAGGAAAGGTGGTAGTGGTAGACATTATGGATTCCAGCCAAGACCCTAATATCTACAACTTTGAAAAACATGGATTCCGGAATGTAGATGTCAGACAAGAGGGGGATTGCTTGAAGCTGAGGACCAATGTGAAAAACCGTGATGATTTCCAGCGATGGAGGGAGGTCTTCTGCATTCAGACAAACACATGCTTTAACTCCTACAAACTTTTTGATGTGGGAGTCAGGAAGGCATTTAGACAACGTCTTATATGCTTGCACGGTGTAAAAACTCACAAAGGAGTTAGAAAAACTTCTACTGGGTAAGTAGGCTTCACATATAACTTGGTAGCATATTTTTTTACAGGTACCTGTATTTTGTTTTAGGAATTAATAGTTGTACACAATATATGGGAGGTTATATCATTACAGGTACTGTACTTGCAGATTCTGGGATAAGTTTGAATGTTTCTTACTTGGTTGACTAACCCCGTAACTAGTTAACATCACACTTAAATTGAGCAAAATCCAACCTGAAACTCAACCTAACCTATGCTTAAATTTACCTGAGCCAACCTAACCTAGACTCATAACTCAAGAACTTCAGATTATCAATTACTGTACGGAAGTGCTTTTATTGAAAGGCAATACCGGGTAGTTTTTAAGTCAATTTACATACAGTATTCTAAACAGTTTATCTAAAGTCTAAATTGGTTAACCATTGCTAGTTATCAACATACACCCACATCACCCACACTCAATTAATTTAATCCTTGCACTACTAGTCATGTACACACTTAGTGTATGAATCATATTTCTGTACTGTATGTGGTAAGCACAAATTAGCAATTTTTATTGTACAGTTGCAGTGTATTTATGGATGCTACTATCAAGATCCCCCATCGTCAGGCAATTAAATCCGATCCACTCCTGAAGGAGTTTCCATGTTTTGTGATGATACAAGGGAAACACAATCATCCTCTAGACTCTGCTGATGTACTCAACCAACTACGAATACCATCAAGTACAAGACATGTATTTGAGAAGTACTTTGAGCAAGGCAAGTATCATTTCCCAATGTAAATAGCCTACAGTACCGGTATGTATACTGTATATTGACAGATTATTTAATCATCAAACTTAGTAATTTGACTTACTCTGGCATATTGCCTAGAATCACAAGTTAGCTGAATTCAAGTACTATATTGCACTTGTCAAATGTTTAATTTTCTGCCATGGCCATCCCCTTGGGGGGAGTTCCCAGAGGGAACGAGGCGTCAGAGCTATAGATAGATATAGATAGATACATATCTGGTAGATAATGTGCATTTCTGCAAGTTATTGTCTGTTTAGTTCTACTGTATATAATCATAAGGTACTATACTAGACAGTACAATACGGTAATTAATAATGAATTTACCATAATGTTTTAGATTTAACCTAACATTAATAAAATAAACTAGAATTTATAGAAGTTTGATAATGTTATTAAATATTGGTAATATAATTCTTTAGTTTAGACCTTAAATGGATATTAATAAGCACAGTACAAGTACTGTATCTATCTATCTATTCTCTCCACATGTTACCGGGTAACTTAATGCTTGTCAACATTGCACGGGTGTATTGCATGTCAATATTGCATGTACATTCTTTCCTTTACTGTTCCTTATCAAAGAATTGATATACAATATTAGATACAATACTACTGGTACATAAAGTATATCAAACTTATCATGTTCTAACTTTTGCAGGTATGACAGTATCTATGGCACACCGTCATCATCTCATGAAAATGGAATTGTGTGATGATCTCCATGGGCAAGCAAATCCTGCCATAAACCCCTCTACAAATGCTATCGCATACATGCGGCGCACCTGGATGTGTAGGGAGTATAGTGGGTTGAATTGTCCATCAATGTTTGAAGCAATTCAAAAATTTGGCAAGGATAACCCAGAACTGACCCTAAGGTTTGACCATCGAGAGGATACTAGTAACTTTTGTGTTGCACTCATCACACCATTTATGAGAAGAGCTCACACGATGCTGAGGGAGGCTGGAGAAGTGGTGTTTGTAGATGCCACTGGTTGTGTGGACCAGCTGAATACTTCAGTAATACCCTTCCTCTGTGCTGGACCAGCTGGGGCAGTGCCACTGGCCATCCTTGTTACTTCCTCTCAAGATGAGGTTACATTGACCAAAGGTTAGTACTGTACAATAATGTAAAGTACAGTACTCTGTTACTTTTGCCTCCTTGTTTTAACTGAATATACAGTAGGTCAAGCATTATTGTTTGATAATCATAATCTTTGTTCACTGTGACAGCTGAGTTCAGTTAAATCCATTGAATGTTTTCTACAGTAGTAAGAGAGGAGTATTTTAAAGGAAATTGTGGTATATGATTGACTGAGTATTGTATTGTATTGTATTCATCAAGATAAATTGTACCCAGGACTTCCCCTCCTTATCATAATCTTCCGCCTGTGGTAAATGCCGAACTTAACAATATGTTTTCTCACTTTGAATAGGGTTTGGTATGATTAGAGAAGCTTTGGGTCCTTCTGCTTTCAATGGCAGGGGTGAACCGATTGCCTTCATCACTGACAACTCAGATGCAGAGAGAAAAGCTCTGGCCGTCACTTGGCCCACATCACAACGGTTCTTATGTATCTTCCACATGCTGCAGCAGGTTTGGCAGTGGCTTCTCAATTCTAAAAATGCCATTCGAAAGGATCATAGCCAGGTGCTCATGGCTGACACGAAGGCCCTCTTGTATGCAGATTCAACAGAAGATTTCCGTGACAAGTGGGAGAACTTCCAAGACAGTTCACTGGCCATGACGTACCCCAATTTCCTCAGGTACAGTATTATTTTCAATTTAAGAAATTCAGTTTCAATTTCCTCATTGCCTAGTAGGATATAGGCATACTTGAATAGAATAGACATTGGTTATTGGAGAGGGACAAACATCTTGCACTTGGACTGGACCCTGAATTCATGTGTCTACTTGTACACATATTCACCATGCTTCTCTGTTATTACTCAAAGATTTAAAATTGTTGTTTTTTCTTACTTTTTCCTGTTAAATTTCAGATACCTGTCCTCCCTGGTACAGCAAAAAGAAGAGTGGGCTGTAGCTTTCCGAGCTGGCACTATATTGAGAGGGCATCATACGAACAACTTCTGTGAGGCGACAATGTCCATCATTAAAGACATTGTTCTCAATAGGTAAATATCAACTACATATTCTGTAAATGATATCAGTCTCATTGCTTTTTTACACTGTTATTTATTTATTTTTTATTTTATTTTTTTTATTACCGTAGCATTATTTTATTTGTTATTTTTTTCATTTTACAGATGCAAGGCCTACAATACTGCACAGTTGGTTGTGTTTGTTGCTGAAATCTTTGACTACTACATGAGACAGCGCCTTATAGATGTAGCTCTGAAGAGACGACGTGTCAAGTCAGTGAATGTGGGGAAGGTGTCCTTGGATGCCGTGGAATCCCTTGGCAGTGGAAAATTCAAAGTAAGCAGCCAATCAAACCCAACACAAACTTATGAAGTGGATATCACCACTGGAATGTGCTCATGCATCCAAGGGGAAACTGGTGCTCCCTGCAAACACCAGACTGCTTGTGCAGAGCACAGTATGACTGTGGTGCCACAGGTGTTTGTGTCAACAAGAAAGAGTCGGCACTGGTTGGCAGTCTTGGCTATGGGTGAAGAAAAATCACCAAAGGAGGACTTTTTCACTGACTTGAGTGAAATAGAAAACAAAGAGGTTAAGAATGATGAAGAAATGCTGGTATTATCTGAAGTGAAGGTGGAGTCTGAATGTGAGGATACATCATATACAAATGAATATGCATCAGAAGACCAGGAGGCTGTAATGGCCAAGGTTCAGGAGGCGACAGAAGCATTACAGAAAGCTGGTGCTAGTTTTGGAAACAAAGACAGCATACCAGCACTGGACAGGTTCATTCAGTGCATGAAGTCTATTCACTCCACTAATCAGTTTAACAGTGAATGGTGGAGCTGGTCGTGGCAAGATCCCTTCTCAACCCGCATGTGTATACCACAATGAATGTCTGAATACATTGGTTCATAATCTAATATTCTAAATTCTTGTACATCTCAATAATGTTGGTGAGCCTATTACATATTCCACTAGTGTACCATGTGTAGTAGTGGCTTTCCACACTCTTAAGATCTTCATCTAGTCTACCATTAAAGATACACACATCATTGTTGCTGCATTATTGTCACCAAGTTTCTTCCATAAGAGTTCCTATCTTGTGTTACATCCTGGTTGTACCTTATCCCAGACACTTCCATTTCATTAAATACATGGTGTAGTTCACATAAATCATCATTACCCTCATCATCATCACCACCATCCTCAGGCATAACATAGTCCAGCATGGTTCCAGTATGCGAGTTAAAATCTCTAAATAAAAAAGGTATTATACGGGCGCACGTCTATAATCAAGATTCCCACTGAGTGTTTACATCCAGCCTGGTAGATTGTTAAGGTTAAGTACCGGTATTTTGCTGTGGTTCTGATTAGGTTAGGTCAGGTTTGCTTAATTTGATTTATTGCATTCAAATCTGGTGAAAATGAGTGTTTTCAGAGACTAGGTGGGGGGAGGGGGTGATACAGTTTCTCCAAAAACACTTACTTCCAATGGATTTGAACTACAGATTCATTAAAAACACAGTATTAAAACATAGCATTCTGAACACCATGAGTTGAAAAGACATTATTATACACAAGCGCACTTATATTATCTTAAAAATTTCAGTTCATGTGAAAAATTAATAAAACTATATTTTTAAGTATATATTTTCTCAGTATTATTACAGAATAACTGGGTTTTCGGCTAGGCTTGAGCAGTATCACCACATTAGTCTAGGTCCTGGAAATTTGCCCCAGTCACTTTATGATAGTTTACACTGGTTATATCCGGTAGTTTGCCCAGGTTAGGTTAGGTCAGGTCAGACTAGATTCCAAATTTGTAAATGGGGCATTTCCGAGAGAAACAGCATAGATGAAAAGTGTCTTAGAATGGTCAAATATAGTGGATAATGATACTAAAATATACAATATAGTGAATGAACCCAGGTGTTCTGTAAATTTAACATTTTCTCAACAAACACTTATTCAAATTTAAATACAACAAACAAGGTAATTAATTAAAAAAATAAAAAAAAATAATTACAATTACCTGTAGAAGTAGATAGTGAAGAACATTGCTCAGTCACATTTTTAGTAGTGTCGTTTAGGCCTCTTTCAACCACTGACCGATCTTGGACACTTCTAAACACACACACTTTCTCTGTGTGTGTGTGTGTTGAATCTTCACTTCTCTGGGTCTGGGTGGATGTGGAGCTGTCATTACTGAAGTCTTGATTGAGGTTCATCTGGGACTTCATGTGGCTGTGTCTCAACCTGAAGTACATTCTGGTTTCTTTTCTGGAGTTTTGGGCAGTTTTTCCCCCAGTCATTATATGCACATAATTCTGGGTCTGGGTGTTTATGTGAAGGTTTATTTTCTGCCCAGTTAATTAATGAAGTGTAGTGAGCAAATGTAGTTATTATTTAGGTTTAATAATAATAGTTTCCTCCATAATCTCCATTGTATCCATTGAGGGTCGTCTTGTATCGGATTTGCAGTCGGCTACAGCACAAAAAAACGCGGTTCGGCATGTTGCTTATCTCTTCAATATATTCTCTTTTTTGTGTTTGTTTGGGCTATGAAATAATAAAACCACAGCTTCCTTCTTATGCCCCGAAGGCGTGATGTGATGTAGATAAAAACAACTTAATTAAACAAGCCTAAACACATAATAAAGTAGATAAAAATGTAGATAGATATAGCTGTTTGGTAGTTTGGTTTTATCACAGTAACTCACAAACACGTGGACAAACTCAGAAATAACCACACACACAATAAAAATCATGATATTCACAAAAAGAATGTATGAAAAAGTTTGGCCCTTATAATCATATACAAGAAAGTTATAATTAATTAATACTCGTATCGGTTCCCAACCAATTCGGCAATATACAGACGCACATAAACACACACACACGTGCTTTATGTTTTGGTTCTTCATGCGTCTGGCAGCGCAACGTCATTATAATGCATACTGTATTTCTAATGCTAATAAATGTGAAAATATGGCATTTCAACATTTTCTGTTTCATGGTAAATACACTTGTTAATATTTGTAGGCTGTTATTACTCATGCAGTTCATGAAAGCCGCCTAATGCACACATTTCGACTTTTATTATTTACTAATTTATATGAAAAATATAGTATATTCAGCATATAAATGTTTTCACTACTACCATAACTACAACCTTCACATAAATAGAGAACAAAAGTACACTGTGAGAGAGGAATTAAGGTGGTCAGAAATCTCAGCATACTCTGGTTGTATGGTTATTACTGATGAAGTTGGCAAATTCAAAGTTTCTCAGTTCTCCAACCTATGGTATATGAAACAAATGATCCTATAGCCTACATACTAAAGCAATGTGTTTCCTATAGTGAGATGGGAAAGAATAAGTAGCCTTTGACAGCTACACAGGGCCCTTTTAATATCTTTCGGGAATCGAGGTCCTTTGACAGGGGACTCAGACGAGTCAGATCTAAGGCTGAATGAAAAAATTAAATGTCTCAAAATTATGGTACACAATGAATGGTACATGGTACGCAGACACTGAATTATGGTACGCAGCGACACCCTGTCTCCCTTTTTACCCATTTCCACTCTTTGGGTTTTTCACCTTCAGATTGCCACATCTCTGTACCTTCTCGACATTTTCTGATGTGTGTCACGGATCAGATCATGGGCAAGAGCTAGTCAGCCATCAGCAAACCTAGGGGGATACCTCGAGAAAAAGGCGTAGGCGAAGTACGGTTGTTGTCCCATGGAGGTGTGGAGCGATTGATTCATTTAATTTATTTCATTACCATCCCACATGCTGAAGCATGTGGGGCCAGCACATCGGGAATTCCCGTGGGGTATATTTGGGGCTCAATCTGATCGACACATAATTATGGTTCATTTGGTTGACATGCAAGAATTTTATTCTCCTTTGTAATAGTCATCCATTTTCTTTACTTCATCCTCCCATTATTCTAGTGGTATATCTAAAATCTTGGATCAGAAACAGAAAGTACCAACACAGTCTACTTTCATTTACCCATTCAAGCCCACACTCTAGTAACTCCCCTTGAGGTGGTGGCTCAAACAGAAATCTCCAGTTTTCCCAGTTTCAACATGCATTCCTCTCTAGTCAAACCCTTCCCTTCCATTCACATTTCACTCTCATGTACTATCATTAACAAAAATATCGTGCCTCCCTCCTGGCTGAGAGACTTGACTAGAGCTGGTAACACTGTTGATTTCACCTCTTCTCTCTCTCTCAAGTCATGCAGGACTTGTGAGAGAGAGTGGAGAAGGCAAGTGACTTGAGAAAGAGGCGAGGTCAATTGTAACAGCTTCAATCAAGTCTCTCATTCAGGAGGGGGGTGCTATATTTTTGTACACAAGAGTACAGTATAGTCCTCTCCCACCCTGTTTTACCTCTTCCATTCAGTTAAACCATCGGACAAGTGGTCTGTCACATTTCACATGTTTCAGGCTAAATGGTACACTTTTATGAATGATAATTGCATGGTTAATTAACTAAGTACATTGCAGCTACAGTACTGTACTAGCATGTGCTGCCGTGTAGGTACAGTTGGAAAAAAAGTATTGGAAATCCCCTATGGATAGTTATTGTTAATTTCAATATAATGGTGGTTCCAATAATTTTTTTGCCAACTGTACCTGTACACGAATCGTTGGTGGATTAGTATTTTAAAAAACAATGTATTTAATAAAGTTGAGGTAAACCAATAACTACACTACATCAAGTCCAAACTTCTATTATCATACTGTAGTTTGATAATTATTGGAGACAATAATTATAAAGATCCATCTACAAGAAAAATGACAGAGACAATGCTTTCATAGATGCTAAATGGAGCCATTGTACTAACCATTGGCATCACTAATCTCAATTAAGTGGTAACTCTGCAAATGAAATAGCAGCATCACGGCTACCCATGCTTACTGGCCTTACAAAATCATAATGGAGAGATAACCAAATGCTTTAAAAAAACTGTATTTCATCTTTATGTACACATGAGGTATTTACACTAATTTCAATACCAATATGTCTTGATAGGAACCCGATCATCCTTGATGTTCATTTTTTCTGCTATGTCCATCTCAAAAGTCTTCAGTGTTGGCTGGAAAGTGATCCTGAAAGAAAAGGTTGTAGATAATATTCAGAATAACTTCTACTGACCGTATAGGTTGTGACATTTCTCGATAATGTAACTTAATTCACTCTAATCAAATGAAATACATATTACATATATCAACTTTAACTAATATACCCAGTACTCTGAAATCATGTCACTGTGGATGATGATTTGAAGAAATTGTCAGTTACATGAAAGTTCACACCATGTTACCAGAGGTAGTTCAAGTCTGATTTGTAGCTAAATTTTGAAGAGTCTGTAACCTTCAATTGCATAAAAATTATACCTCCTTTAATATTACACTTTTTTGTTTTGAAAACATTTTCAAAGAGTTAGATATGGTGAAGTTCATCCACAGAAATAGATTGAGGCATTTGGATTAATATAGAAGATTGGGAGAAATATGCTGACTAAACAACGGAATGAACAAACTAAAGGTAACTCAATATTTAAGGTCACATACTGTTAGATGAGAGAGACGTAAGTGCAGTAATAGTAAACTTTTAGGAAAAGAGAAACACAAAGGAGGGACAGTTGAAGGACAAATAGACTAGCTTGCAACCAAAGAGGTATTAAAATTCATTACATATCACAGTACAGTACTTACATCTCTGGAGAAAATATATCATAAGATGTAGAGATAGATGTAGGGTCATATGAGAGGTAGCTGAGGGAAGGACAAGGTGTAGGCTGAAGATGAGATCGAAGGATGCAGTAAAGGAGAGATGGAATAAAGATATTAAGCTATAATGGGAAAACAATAAATGGGAGGATAGGTGAAAGCTAATACAAGTGACTCAGCTATGATAATTAAAAGACATTACACTTTATTGACATACACTTTTTTTGAAGGGGACTGCTCAAACAATATACAGTACAGTATACTGTATATACGAGTACTGTATAACCTAACATATACTCTATCATGTGAGGATGTTTGCTCTATTTTCTTTGTTTTAAACACAATAATCTCCATGTTTGTCACAATAGCCAAATACTGTACAGTCCTGGTAAACAGTGTATGGATTCATTGTGATTGTGTCTAAAAAGTAAACAAACAAATGTCCTGCTATAAATGGTCATCTGCCCTGATGTCTTTACTTGTTAAAAATGACTGCCAGGTTGTTTGGACCTATATCCTCAATAATTCAAAGCCTTTATGAGTCAAGTCACTTAACCCAGTCTCCCTAACAATATACTGTATATTTAATGTACAGTTAATATTAGTTCACCTACAATATTAACAAACAACTGTCTACTGATTTAGTAATTTCTACACAATGCAAATTATGTTCCATCAATGAAGGTAGTTTGCTTTGGTGTTGTTAAAAAAAAAAAAAAAAAAAAAAAAAAAAACACCTACTGAGTAAGGTCGTCTGATATCGTATCCTTGCTCTGTTCAGCATATGAGGCCTTGGATTTGTAGTCTGGAGTCTCCTCAGCTAATGTAGGTATGGGGATGAGGCGACCGGTGCGGACAGACACACGCACCCTCTCCCCCTCTTCTGTGTATCTCCACTCAGCCTGAAAATAACACCCCCTTATACATCTAGAGGACAGCAGTTGGTAGTGAAGGTAGACAGCCTCAACTAGGGAGGGAGGCACTATTGCTTCGGGGCTGAAATTATTTGTTTAATGAAAAATGCATATATAGACATTTAGCACTCTGGCACACACGTGTACACACAATGGCTATACCATTTCATATTCATATTTACCTGTATAATACTGTGATGGGCATGCAGACAACTGATCTAGTACACTATTACAGTATAATAAGCCAGTCAAATTGTTATCATATATTGCCAGGTTGGTTTTACAGTGTGGAATTAATTTACTCGCTCAAAAGAAAATATACTTAAACAGAAGGGAAATGCTTCAATGCCTTCGAAGAAACAGATCTCACTATCACTCTGACACCCATTTGGGGGTCCGAGCATCTGTGTGGCTTCGGTCAACCAGACTCGGGACTGCTCGGCCAGACAGTCTGGGGAACTACAACAACAACAACTGTCTTTTTCTTTTTTTTTAAACTTCAATCACGGGACTGTAGGCTGTCAGTAGCCTGTGACTCTTGCAATGGCCTGAGGTTATTGAGTGTTGCACTAGAGGAAACAGTGGTTCAACCAAGGATTTATCCATCATCTTACTTGTTTTTAAAGGACAAAGGGTCATCTGCATGTCTTGACACAAGCAAATTTGGCACATGAAAGGGAGATGAGTGATGAAGGGTGAGAAAAACAGGTGCTTGAGAGAGGATGGTAAAAACCATTACTGACCTGAGTTGGTTTGTTATCAGATGGGTCAAGAAGAGCCACATGTTCTGTCACCGATAGAGGATTCTCAATTTTCATCATCATCCCTGGGTAGTTCCTGTAATGGAGACACTATTAATTAACCATCATACAGACTACTGTTAATAATATCAGTACTAATACAACTAAAGGTATTACTAACAGTACTGCTCCTAAAGTTAATCTACTATAATCTTTTATGGTTCAGTGCAATGGCTCGATACTTCACTAAACTGGGAGACAGACAAATTGTTTCCTCCATTAGATACACAGTGGGATGGGAAAAGGTGTGGCTGATCTGGGTATCTATGATACTGGTACTATTTTTTGGGTTAACATGTAAATAGCATTGTAAAAGTCACACTCTGTATCAACACAGTTCCCACAGACAGAGAAAAATACCATACACTTTGAAAACAGATTGAATAACATGAAACAATACAGAACTTAAAAGTTAAACAAGCTCATAATATAATCATTGCCAGATGTGTCAACTTAGTCTGCACGGGCTCAGTGGAGCTGACTTTATTCTCTGTGAATATTAGTTATCCCCCACAGGGCTTGAATAAAGATTATTGTAGGATCTGGTTACTTTCTAGTGGATTTGACGATATTTGTCCGCATGAGGCTCTTTTTTTTCCCACTGCTGTGAGAACTGCCAGCACATGGGGGTACATTTCCCTTTGCATGCAGCAGTGTACACTCCCTCCCCCTTATGGTCCCTTCAGGGACTTGTGCCCACAGCACTGGCTGTGGGATCAAAGACCTTCCCCCAAATCTCCCTGGCAGTCGGAGGTCCCTAGACTCCCTGGTCCCATTTCCCTGGGATGTGCTTTGGTAGCCCAGGCATATATGGTCAGCCCTTCCTTTATTTTAATTTGTGTTTTCACTACAACCAGAATGTACCAGGGGTGTCTGGGGCAGGAGGCCATACTGCCCCGGGAGAACATCAACAATAACAACTTAGTCTGCATGTACTCATCATGTTTAATTGCAAGGTATTAAAACAGAAATATTAATACACATACAGTATTGCATTAATTAACCCAGAAACTGTAAAACATATTTCAAGCTGCAGCTGGAGAACAGTGAAACATGGATCTGGTTGTGGTGACTGGCTGGCCTTCAAAATCTTTCCAGGAATTAAAACAGAAACTGGATATTATACTTATCACAAGTCTATTCTTTGCATGATTTCCAGCTGTGAGTTACCTACACTTTGACTTACTTTTTTTTGCCAAGGAACTGGTATTGACAGTTGAGACCCTCCACCATGACCCAGTTCCTTTCCTGTACTATATAGTTGACCAGACCCTGCTTTCCTTTATCTGGACCTGCCAACACCTCCACACGGTCACCTCTGAAAACACCCACATGATGATTATTATGAACATTGACAATTTACTGCACACAACACAATATTCAATAGAAAATAGAAATTGAAACCATATTTCTTATATACCGTACTAATACACTCTGAAGCTTTATATAAACATTGATATCTATGAACTACCTTTTGACATATTTTTAGAACCTTGGTGTTTAGTACCGTATAATAGGCCTTGCCATAGTCTTCATTTGTGTCAGCTGCTGGGTTCTATGGTCTGTTATTAGCAACCATTAGTTGCTATCTCTGGGAACCGTAAAAACAAATCCCCAAATTGTCAGCTTTCAAGTAGCCAGAATTACATTTAAGTCGGCAAAGCAAAATAATATTTATTCAATTTTTTTTTTTTATATTAATTGGAAAAATTAAATTAAAGGTCATCATATACAGACTTCTACAGGGATAAACCAGGCCCAATATGGCATGGAATCACCCAAGTATATGTATGTCTTGTTGATAATCCAGTTTGCCGTAATCTACCAGTATGTCGGCAATAGTAATGATAATGAATGATTTCCCATACCCAAAATATTTTGCCTTGATAAGCATATAAAAAAAACATAAATTAATTCATCGAGCACTACTTTATATAATTGGTTAAAAGAACTGTCAAAATTATAATTTTGTTTTTTTATGAACAGTATAGTACTCAAGGCAGTACAACCAACATGGTAACAATTATTAACATGTGTCCCTAAATCAAGAAAGGCTATTATGGTCTGCATAAATTGGCACAAGACTAGCTTTGTACACCACTGTGTACTTTACATGATGATGTAGACTATGGCAGCAAACACATGAATAAAGAATCAGTGTTTACTTGCTATAGTTTAAAACTTGAAAATAAGCAGGACAAGACTCTTTGTTCATAGCCACTCACATCTGACAATAGATATACTGTAGTGATTTGATACAGTACTCACTTGAAGAATGTCCAATCCAGAAGTGGTTCCATAAAAACTTTTGCCCTTTGGACCCCTGGTGGATTCTGTGACTGGAACTGTTCCGTCCAGGGTCTGTGTGTTGTGAACCGGTACTTCTTTCTCTTCACAACCACTTGTCTGTACTGCTTAGCCTTAGGAGTTTGCCAGCTCACCTGAAAAATTGTTTGGCAATTGCAATACCATATTGTTAGTTGCTTGTACTCTGTCCCACGTTATGGCGACACTTTATTTATATACGGCACTATCAGGTACCGGTACTTATTTAACAAGGAGCAACTATTTTACTGCAAGAATTGTGTAATTATAGTACAGGAGAAGTACAGTAGTCTGCCCAGGTTAGGTCCCGGTAGTCTGCCTTGGTCCTGGTTTGGTTAGGTTAGGTCAAGTCAAGTAAGTTGAGGGTAAAAAGTGATATCCTCTAAATATTACGGGCAACAATAGAACAAGTAAAAATATGCATGAAAATGTGGGAACAATCCGGGTTGACCTCTTATGTAGAATTACGATATTATTAAATAACGTCACTTTAGACCGGCACGGCAAGGGTTGTAAATAAATGTGTTATTATTATTATATAACGTCATTTTAGACCGGCACGGCAAGGGTTGTAAATAAATGTGTTATATTAATGTTTTACCTGTTCCATGGCTCTCTTTATATAACTCTCAGGAAGGTTAGACGACTGTTTGGTCATGTCAGACACACATCTCACTAAATTACTTAATCGAGGCATGGTTAATTATCATATACAGTAGATAATTTTAACATGTACTGGTTCTGCTGTTATTGTTGTTGTTGGTGGTGATCAGTGTTGCCAGGTCTGCTTGGCGATGTTTCCTTAACTTGGCAACATTGCGTCATGATAAATATTGTGGATGATACACATGTTTTCCACGGTGCCATGCCTTTATAACAAGTAACAACACTTTTATTACTATTTTTTGTCCCTCTCACTCCACACCTCTTGGTAAATCTTTGGAATTACGCCTCCATCTATTTATATGTTTTTTTTTGAGAGAATCATCTTGAAATTAAAGGATTTGATGTGTTTTTTAAATAAATTGATTGTCGGAAATGATGAATTTTGTTACTATTGCTACCCCATTCCTCGGTATCTGAATGGTGATAATTTAATTGTACCTCACACCCATCTCACAAAGCACTGGATACCGATAGGAGCAACAGACATCTCCCATGAGGTGAGGGTCGTTCTACCAGATACTTAAACATAAGATTTTATATTTGATGGTAAACACTATACTCCTAAAAGTTTGATATTGCCATGGGTAACCCTCTCCATCAACTCATGGAATCCATATTTCAATACAACCAAATGGTGAGTGTCTGTATCTGGCCAGACTTGAATCATAGCGTGTTTCACGATAATGGATTTTACTGAAAAGAGTGTAAGTGGTTCATTCAAGTCATTTTAAGATGTGAATGGTTGCTATTAGGGTGGGTGTGTTGGGCACCTGTCTACTAAAAGGAATCAATGCAACAATCCAGACAAGAGTTTCTAAGACTGTGAAATTTTGTCGTGACATTCGACATTCTCGAGTTAGACTCCCGGCTGGATAGTCATGTGTCATGATGTGTGGTCCTGGTGGTGATATCCTATTGCCTCGCCTTCTGGTGGTGGTATGGGGACTTCTACTGTATCACATGCTGCTAATGTTGGTACAAGTGTCAGATGCAAAAGATTTGACCTGGTACAAAGTTAAGGTATCTCAGACAACACTGCAATCCAACGAAGTCCTTGAGCTGGAGAATGTAAGTGCTCTCAGAAGTGCTGCGATTGGGAGTCAAAACCAGGACACACATCAGCTCTTCTGCTGTACAGACACCGGCACCTGCAGATTCTATGATCTCCTTGTGGTGGCCGGGCATGATGACTCTGCTAATGGCCCCGTTGACCAGTGCTGGACCTGGCACCGGCACCCCAGTGAGTATCAGAGTGAAGGCAGGACATTTCTTGACACATTTGATATCGATAATAGGTCTGGCAACACTGTTTTTAATTTGACAGTGCAAAGAATGGTTCCATGTCATCAAAGATTACTGAAGTGGCTTGTGTAAAGGGGAAGTTATGTCTGCTGCTCTCAGGATGTAATTATCACAGAAGTTTTGTTCTACAAAGGAATAGGGCTAGAAGGAAAATGTGGTTTAGTAACCTCGAGGAGCTTCAAAAGTTATAATGATTAAAGTGTTATGATAATAAAAATTAAAATTTCGCTGGTACGATATCGAACATTATTATAAAATAATAATTGTTTTTATCAATTATTATTACAATTACTTCAGCTAGTCTGGTATATATCAATTTCTAGCTCTTTTTTGTCAAAACACAAGTAATTTTTCAAGTCTATTTATACACTTATACAACACTTATACAACGAGGACTTTCACTAATTATAATAAATATTTCTAATAATTTATGATATATATTATCTACTGTAAACCAAAATATAGAATATATTACTTATGTATCCTTTTTTTCTTTATTATAGAATGTCAGTATGAGGGAATTGAGTATGAAGAAGGGGACATCATTGAGGTCAATATAAGCTGCAACACTTTACAGTGTCAGTCTGGTGAAATGCTCACATACACACGTACAGGTAAGTCACTTTATCTCTTCTAATACTTTTACTTCTCCTTTCTTGTACCTTCATAATCTTGTTTCTTTCTCCTCTGCTTTACTATTCAGTCTCTCATAACATCATCTTCTCTTCTATTTCTTTGCTACTATTTCTTTCACACCTCCTTTATTCTATGTACTCTCATTTTATGTTTCTTCACGTTTTGTTCTTCTGTGCCTTACTTTGTTTTACCAAGTGAAAATCCATCGACTTCCTGTCAAATTACTTCACACTATAAATACACATGTTATTTGTAGATGTAAAGGTGTATGTGTAGTATATAGGATAATATTTTACTTAATATTTACATTTAATATATTACATCCCAATGTAATTATCCAAAGAAGATATTAGAAAGTTAATGTAAGTGAATTTGTTTATTGACACACACACACACACACACACAGAATTTTTATAATGTGCTTTATCACAAGGAAAATTTTGCTTCATGTGTGTAACTTTAAATATACTTTTTTTATTTCTTTGGGCAACTTTAAGGTAACGTGGAAAACAGTTATTATTTATTTTTGTTTCCTCTGAGTCAATGTGGCTGAATTACATGTTGAGACGTAAAATCTCAAGTACCTTTAAAGTTGAATATATATTATAAAAAAAAAATATTGTCAGGGGTAACATGAAGAATAACTTTTAGATTTGTTGTTAATGCTGATGTCAATGAAGTGGATAATACTTGATATTTAAATTCTCAGTACGAAACAGCACACCATCATCAGTAAAATATTGGTACCGGAGTATGAACCAAATGACTGTGACAATACCAACAGAACCCAGTCCTGCAAATGTCTCTCTCTTGGTGAATGAGGGATGCGTCTTCATACCACCGACGAAAATGTACTTTGGCGATGCGAGGAACTTCTGTAAGGGGAAAGGAGGAGACTTGTATGTGGCAGGGAACTTCAATAGTCTGCAGGAGTACTTGAGAACTTTTAGTTACATTGGTAAGTTGGTATTCTCTCTCTCTCTCTCTCTCTCATGAATGACTATATGAGAAAACATAATGATTAATACATCAAACCAGGCCTTTAAAACACCCACTAAATTGACTTTCCCATCTCACTGACTGAACCGTTTATATTATGCACAATATAGGTATGTGGGTCGGGGGGAGGAGTCGGGCTTGGCTGGATGGACGACCTGTGGAGACCGATGAGTGGGGACCTGACCAACCCAACGGCGCTCCAAATGAATGTATCGTAATGTTTAAGTATCAGAACAACTTTGTGCACCTCATGGGAGATACCAGTTGCTCCAATTATTATCGAGTGCTTTGTGAGAAGGGTGTGAGGTACAATTAAGTTTATCACCATTCCGATACTATAACAAAAAATAGCAACTCAATAATCTGACCTGTTCCTCTCTCTAATAATGGTGAAAATTAGGAACATAAATTATTTATCAGAGATATTTTAATTAAGACGTACGTTAACAGTTATACATCACTTTGGAGAGGATAATATGCATTGTAAACATGTATTACAGAAACTCAGAATTAAGGACAGCATAAATGTTCCAATGAAACCTACTCATAATTTGTTTGTTTTATAGCCATCATTAACAACATAACAACATAGTAATCAATAACACCAAACATATCGTACAATAGGCAGGAAACTACGATTTGTATGGGCTACATATCACTAATAATTACAGAAGTGAGCAAGACCAAAAATAGTCTGTCCACTAGGGAGGGAAGGGAAGGGAAGGAAGTATAATGCTAACAGTAATAACAACAATAGTAGCAGCAAACTTAACACATTAGGCCCTACTAGACAGTCCATGTTATCTTACGGTAATAGCCACAATTTGACTTGTATTGTGAACATCTTACTTGGTATTTGTCTTGTATTGTGAACACCTTACTTGGTATTTGTCTTGTATTGTGAACACCTTACTTGGTATTTGACTTGTATTGTGAACACCTTACTTGGTATTTGTCTTGTATTGTGAACACCTTACTTGGTATTTGTCTTGTATTGTGAACACCTTACTTGGTATTTGTCTTGTATTGTGAACACCTTACTTGGTATTTGTCTTGTATTGTGAACACCTTACTTGGTATTTCATTAGCCATACACATGTTAATAATTCTCTATACAACAGCTGGTCTTTGGAACATTTCACATTACAAATCTCAATGAGGCCAATATAATAGAGCAGACTTACATAATTTAGCCATTTTATGAAATTACATAATGAAAATATAGTAGTGAAGTGAGCTGATATAATCGTCTAAGCTATATAGTTTATCAGCAGTACACAACATTAATTGTTATTTCTACAACATAGGCCTACCATGTTCAAAATTATCAGTGAATGTATTTAATTCATTATTCTTTTTTCTATGTGTGTATAGTTTTCATTATCTATATATGACTGAATCAAAGACCAGTTTAAATATTCTACAAAAACCCACGTTTGTTCCATAAAGAGTGAGCATAAACAATAAATGTGTTATCAGCATCAATTAAAAATGCTTCAGTACACTTTATTAACCCCACTAACTGTAAGACTAAATAATTTAATTATATCTTATCACATACAGTTATGACAAAACTGTTCACCTTTCCTATAGTTTCAAACCTATAATGGTGGTAAAGTTTTACACCTCAATACAATCCACCTGTAAGCAGTAAGTGTGCATTGATTTCATATCACATTTTATCACTCATAATAATGTATGTTTTCTTCTGTGTCGAAGGTTATTTTCTTGAGCCATTAACAAGATCACAGTTCTTTCATCTTTCAACTCACACTAACCTTCCAAATGACAATCCCTCTTCTTCAGTGTCACACAACTTGATCTTTCTTATTCACTCAATATTTTTGGAATCTGTTTCTCTCACAATCTCTCTTGGAGAGATCATAATGTTATTACCCCTTCTTCCTATAACTGTTCCACAACACATTTACACAGTTCTCTTTTGAACTCTCACTGCATACTTCCTCCCCTCAGGAGAGCTTGCAGCACTCGCCAAACTACTCGATATATATATATATATATATATATATATATATATATATATATATATATATATATATATATATATATATATATATATATATATATATATATATATATATATATATATATATATATATATATATATATATATATATATATCATTTTATCTATATATATTTCCATCGCTATCTATCTGTCAATTTATCTATACATATTTCCATCCATCCATCCTATCTATCTATCAATAATTTCTCTATAATTTTATATATTTCCATCCATCCATCCATCCCATCTATCAACTTATCTTTTATATATTTCCTTCCATCCTATCTATCATATCTATCAATTTAGCTATTTACATTTCCATCCATCCTTCCTATTTATCTATCAATAATTTATCTATCTATATTTCCATCCATCCATCTTATCTCTCCATCTATCTTCGTCAATCCATATCCAATCAAAATTCCAGCCTCATCAGACCATGCAGCAGGCACCGTGAAAAAAGCACAACAAATTTTAAAAAGAACTAAAAAGTGAGCCGTTGCAAAGGAGAATCTGTAACTTGAGTCTGTTGATTCTAGTAGTGATCATTCTACACCTTCCTCTCTGACGGTGTGTGTGTTAAGATTAAGCGGTGAATTTGTGATTATAAACCATTGAAATTAATAACTGTAGCCATCATATTTAATAACCAGAGAACAGGGGAAGAAGGTATAAAGTGTGTAATAATACCTGCGTGCTTTGGGAGTGAGTATGTTAAATGTATTCGTCATTTTTATTCTTGTGGACTTCTTCCTCGCTGCCAGCAGGTCTGGTGTGTCGGCCATTATCCCGGTCCCTTCCTACTGTCTATAATAATAATTCGGATTGTGTATGGAAAATTGAGTGTTGGTTAATATAGGAATGTTCTATAAGTTGTCTGAAGTACAGAATATTTTGTGGTAAGAGGTTATCTGTGGAATTAAGAAGGTATGTTAGTTAAAACAGTGAGGGGAGTACGTATGACCAGTGACAGGTGTTATTGAGAATCCCATTTTATCTAAGGAGTCACGAACTCGATATTTCAGGCTTTTGTGTTCCGGATGTTTCAAAGGTAAAGGTGGTGTTGATACACCTATTCTCAGTTTTTTGCAGGAAAAGGGGGTTTTAAAGCTAAGGGTAGAACAAATATTTTTATGTAGCACAAGTGACAACATTCTCTCTCGTTGTGTCTTTTTGTATACCGGTAACATCTAACGTGCGGAATGCAATCTCAAACTTTGCAGGCGTTTATTCTCGAAATGATGGTCGGCGAACTTTGAGATCTGTAGGCTCTGTTATTATAGACTGTAGAAGGATCGCATGTATATAATTGAAAAGCTCGTAAAAAGTTCTATAAATGTACTGTGGGGATTTTACAAAATCCTTCTCGTTTTCATTCGGCTTTTTTTTTTAATCGGAAAAATAACAAAAAATAGTTTGTATAACTTCTATTCCTCTAAGTCTAAGATGTCCATCAGGAAAGATATCAAAATTTGCCATGGTACAAGTTCGGATGTACTTTCTGTGAGTTGATTCAATTGCACAGGAAGATGATTCAATTGGAATTGTAGAAGATAGAATTTAGTACAATTAACAATATTTGCAGCAATATAAAGCTAGATGAGCGAAAGTAAACACAACACACGGGATCCACTGGGCGTAAACAGAACACACGTGCTCCACTGAGCATAAATACAACATATGTGCTCCCACAGTGTGACTGCCTGAAACTGTCAACAAACAAACTGACTCATTAGTGAGGCATGGGTGGGTCGATGGAGAAGGGGTGGCAGGCTTCTGTTTTGCGGGAATTGAGCCTCCTTGTTCGTTCGTGTTATTTTAAGAGTTCGCGTAAATCGCATTTTTTATTTTTTCATAATACGCACTATTTCATTAAAATTACGTTTCCAGCAATAATTTCTGTCTTATCTACAATCTTATACCACCATTACATGCAGGAGGATTTTCTCTACATCATCCACCCATTATTAATCATGGTAGCGTAATATTTATAAATAAATATCGGCATATAAAAAAAGTTGTATAAACATTTTTAACTGCTGGTTTCACTTCAACTCGTATTTTATCGTTTATTTTTAATGATATGGACATTTTTTTCACGATAAAAGTAATCCTCTATCATTAATCTGTCGGGTTACCAAAGTGCCAAGTAGATATTAAGCGAAATAAGTGAGGCACAGAGAAAAAAAAAAAAAGTGTACCTCGGAGAAATGCAATGTTTTGGTATGGGAAGGTAAGCGTGAACGAAGGTTGCCTGGAGATATTGACCAATCAGAGACGAGCATTAAAAATACAGCTAGGCTCCAATAGGACCGTTCGCATGAAGAAAAAAGCTGCCACATACCACCAGATTTGTACATTTCCTTTTTTATAAAAAGGACAATGCAAATTAGCTCACCACAGGCCCCCTGTCATGATATTATACTAACAACATTATTTTGATTCACTTAAGAACATAAGAGTACCTATCTATGAGCTCACATAATAATTTGTGATGTTTTTTATGTTGTGCTTTGATGTTGGTTGTATAAGGCCCAGGTTGAAGATTTATTGATTTTACATAGGTATTGAAGTATAATATTAACTATTTTTATAAATAAATGCTCTCATGAGTCAATAGCAAAGTGATTAATATGAAAATAAAGCATTTTTTGTCAGCGGGAGTACGAGCGTATAGAACACTGACTCGGTGAAGAGAGGTTTCAATTCATATATACGGAGATATTTAACTATCTTTAAGGCAAATATTCATTGATATTAGTATAAAATATATTTGTCAAGAGGTAGTTTGTATATATGTGCTTGTATAAAAATATTCCAACCACCATAACCATCGTGAGAAATGTATGTATTTTATATAGGGTAACAAACGATAATTATGATTTAAAAACTATATTAGTATTAGTATTTATACGAACACACACCTTAACAGTTCCATTGATATCACTATGAAGTCAAATGATCCAGTTTATCGACATTGTAATGAAACAGAATAATTTAGTGTTGGTTTCTTGCGAGTTTAATGGCTGAAAAAGCTATAGTCACGTAGTACCCCGTACTGTCTGCTGCTCTCGAGGCTGGCTAGCGTATGAACGAATATCAACAAACATCAGATTGAGTCTTGTATCTTCATCTTCATCTTGTATTGAAGCCTTCTTTGTCGATTGTAATAAATCACACGAGGGAAAATCATTCCCAGTAGAAACAGTTACCACCACCAAGCCGATACTACTACGAGAACACATCATACATCACTTGGTTGCTGTGTTTGTTATTGTTTTGACTGTTAAGCATGTCGTACTGTAGGCAGCGAGTATCTGCTGAAATAATTTATTTTTCTGTTATTACCTTTGTTGGTGGTCACTTGGAACATTTATACTACATTAAAAATCAAGAAATATTCACATGTATATATAAAACCGATGAATGTTTATCCATTGAGGCACACACACCAAAAATAGTACAGCACAATAAAACTCCTCAAACTATATTACTAGCTCATTAATATGCACTTTAACGTCTTTAAAATGTTTACTGGAATATTAAAATCATAGTAAATACGTTATTTTAACGAAGAAGGGTCTATATGCAATTTTGTCCATGTACCCAATACAAAAATAAAAAAATAAAAATCTGGAAGTATGTGGTGTAAATCGCTAGATCCACGCTTCATGCGAACGGTCCTATTGCAAGCTAGGATGGGATAGACTATAGCCCCTGAACCGCAAAAACAGGGTGATTTTTAAAGTTTCGTTTAGGTAAATTCTGTTATTACAGATATGTAGAGCTTGATTTTACACACCAGAATCTGAAATCGAAAGTTTCGTAAGTCGACTGGTTTGAGTAGGGGAGTGCGTCAAACTCCGAGAAAAAAAAGTTACCCCTAAAAAAACTAGGAAAACGTGATAGCGTCATTTATTTTACTAAAATATGACTAAATTATAGTTTTCAAGGTATATATATATATATATATATATATATATATATATATATATATATATATATATATATTAGCATACTGCAGGCTTACTATGTACACATATAGTTATATAGTAACGTTATGTACATATAACATGTGCGTATATGTGTGTATTGCCCAGTATGCATATAAACGAGGTGCGATATGACTTATATAAGCTTCCCATGTATGATTATAAAACCATGGGAACTCGGGGAGGGAGTAGGAAGGAGAGGAGGCGGTGTCAGTGTGGGGGAGTAGAGAGGGGTGTTGGTGGGTGGTATGGTAGGGAGAGAGCAGGCTTCAAAGAGGCTGCCTCCCCACCCCCACCCAGAGGCAGAACGCAGTATTTATAGAGTGCAGTTTTTTTTTAGTCTTTATATTACGTCAATCGGCTTCAAGGCCTATGTTCGTGGTGACGTGATATTAAGTGTATAGGCTCTTAGGGGTTAATTAACCCTTAAAGACTGGCTGACGTGATATACCGTCAGTACGTGCAGTCCTGCTGATGAGTTATACTGTCATAGCTATTTCCCGCCATTTAGGGCTATGTAGGGCTGGTTTTTCTTGTCAACGGGCTAGTAAACACAATCACAATATCGATCCGCTATCCACTCAGTTGATTTTTGGACCTCACGATGGCTGGGCTATTTTTAAGTATTTGCCCTTGTCCGAATTTGTGCTCTAACCATCGTAAGACAATACCATAGTGAATATTTGTACGTGACAGTGACACCATGATATTCCTACAAGGTTACAAATTATTTTTTAGTGTATAGATCATGACACACAATATACAGTATAATGGTAGTAATAAGAAAATAACACCACAAACACGCCCAGGCAGGCGCGAATGGCTGGTAAATATGTGTTTCCTACAAATACAAGTATTTTTTTAAGGTATATTTCAACTTGAATATCATTAGCATTGTGGAGGTCTACTATATTTCTTAAGACTGTTAACCCCTACTGTACAGGCGAATCTACACTTGCCTCACGTTTTTCGCTCGCCGCTACCCGCAAAATTCCTCAATTTCCCCTATTTTCACAACGCTCTCACTCTTAACTTATATAGCGTACTGACTTCAAAATTGTTCCATACTTACATCCAACTTTTCCTCTTTCGAATGGTACCATCTGGAGGGGTCTACGATGTGTAGGTATAGAGATAGTGAGAGTTGAAGTAGACCAAGTTTTGTGAGGGAAGCGCCACTAGTTTGTACGCGTAGAGGGTCTGTGGCCTTGGTGTTCAGTTAGCCGCTAAATACCTTCATATATTCACTACAGCATATTCTTATTACAACGATTATGTATCGTGTGTCACTATCATAGCACTAAAAATAATATGTACACTTGTAGGAATATCATCGTGTCACTTTCACGTCCATATATTCACTACGGTATTTTCTTACGTGAGCTTGGGCACAAATTCGGACATGCGCAAATACTGTGACGATCAGGAGGCAACTGAGTGGGTAGCGGATCGATGCTGTGATGTTGTTTACTAGCCCGCTAACAAGAAAAACCATCCCTACATGGCGGGAAATAGCTATGATGGTGTAAACCGTCACCCGGACTGCACGTACCGATGGTCTATGACGTCACCCGGACGGTAGGGGTTAAGACATTCGTGTTTCCTGCTGAGGAGTATTTTGCAGTTTATAAAATATCTCATTACACTTTTGGTAGATTCCTATAATATGTAAAGTACCAAGAAAAAGGACCAAATTAACAAAAATAATGATGGTTTGGAAGAATTGAGGAATCTACAAATGAAAAGCAATCTGAAAAAAAAAAGTTACGACAAAATTCCACAATTCATTTTTTTGCCTTATTTCCAAAACACTTGCTTTAAAAGTCTGTAGTTTGACCACTATTGATTGCTCACATTCCCCCTGTTCTTCATTATCATCTTGCTTAGCCTACAGAATAATAACATAGGGAAGGATCTAGCAATAGTTTCAGAGCTTGATAATAACCGTGCTCTTTTTTTACAGATTGTGCCTTGGCTTCATTAACCAGATGCAGGAGTTTTGACTGTGACTGACGGAGAAGGTCAGTGAGAGAGGGAAGAGGATCAGGAGAGGGAATAAAGCCACACATCACTACTCCATGTATGAGTAATGACAAACTTTAGTATTTCCAACCTAGGCTACTTACTGACACAAGCTTTTCACTGACTTCCAATTCTTACAAAATGAGTTATAACATCCTGCAGTCTTCATAGCCTATACTAAATACTGGTATAATCTTTTCACAGACTTCTAATACTTCCTGAATAAAACGACTCTTTATTTAAAAACTTCTTTATTCCAAAGAAAAATGTTCATGGCGTAAAAAATATGTATCAATAAGTACGTTACTTTGAGATGGAAAGACGTGGATGGAAGAACTACCATATTTTATTACTGTATATATATAAAAAAAGTTGACACTTAAATAAAATAAAACGAGGTCTCAATGTACAAACTATTTTACACATGAACGTGAGAGCTCTGACGTCACGATGTAAACATGGCCACAAGGTTGCTATGGCACTTTAGGACGGCTGGTGTATTGGCACTTCATGGCTGTTCCTGACACTTGGCACTTGAAATCAACTTACTCACTTCCTTTGAGTTTTTGTTTTGTTTATATATACACAAATAATATCAGGTATCCCATTCAGGGGGTCAGTTGAGTTCTGTCGAGGGTTACTTGGTTTTCCATTGTGTTTGTGTGTGCCTACGACACCACCACCACAACAATTATCTTGTCCAGGTCACAGTTCTTCAGGTGCATAATTAATATATCGTACTGTCGGCTATTCATTAAGTTTTCCAAGCAGTCACTCTATACAACATTTTCAAATCACAGTCAAAGGTCGTCTGGGCACAGCGGTGTGTGGGTGTTTTTGCAGTATAAAAAATAATATCCAACTCTTATGAAATGTACTGTGAAAAATACAATTCTAAGAACACACTACATTCTCCACCACACGTCATTTGGTTAATTACAAAACATGATTAAATCACTGTTCTGTGTTTCATTGCTTACATAATCTCACTAACTGTGGGCGTCACTGGTTGCTCGCTACAAAGTGTCTGTCTTTGTACTTCCAATCCCACTCTTTCCACAACAATAAGTTCTCCACAAAATATATTCATTGGGATGTGTTAGGTTCTTGTTATTACACTTTTTTATTGCCATCTAAGGTCAGTCTAAGAATATACACGAGGAAATAATTATGCCGCTCAATTTAAAGACGGCAAATTGGGAGGAAAAGTTTTTTGGGGTTTGTCTTTGAAAGATGAGAAAGGGCGATGCAAATATATTAACATTACTTTTTGTAGGGTTCATAATATATACAAAAGTATATAAGACATCACAGACAACCGCTTCTCTGAGGTGAGTGAGGGATGAGACGGTGAAGAAAAAAGATATCTATTATTACAGTGAGAACTAACACCAAGCCCAGACGGGTTATTTGGCACCAACACGAACATGGGAGAAAAAAGGCGAGGAGGAGAAAGGTAGAGGTGAATGGTTCTTCTTGGTGTTGGCCCACAAGACACCAACAAGTCATGTCAGTGGTATGTGTGTGTATATTCATGATCCCTTGTGTGTTCAGTCACATTCAATTGTCCTGTCAACACCTTCGAATGAAACTGCCTCAATAAATTATGTTAAGCTTTAGCCGTTGTTGGTCTCTTTAATATTGGTTCACAAGATTAACTCAAATGGTTCACTTTCATTCACCAGAAACAGAACTTTTGATGGTGACTTGGTGAGTATATATTGTACAGTATGTGTGCTTATGTGAGAGGTTGGGGAGACTTGTTGCTCTAAGACAGTGAGCTGAGCAGGCTGAGATGAGGATGATATGGAAGGCACAATTCTAATTTAAAGTTTCATATTGTTCCCTTGGACAGTATGAAGGAAAAATGCTTTGAATAAATGCTTCATAACCCGTTGAGGCGAGAGAATTTGCAGCTGCCCATCAGCGTTGAATAATTATCCTCTACAACTTTCCATTCTTATAGAAGTTGTGTAGAGACATTATAATATTATGGGCTAAGAAAATATCACTGTTTTCCGGCAGAGCTTCACGTGGGCAGCCTTCCCATTGCTGTAGCTATATCAATTAAATGAAACATTATTTGACTTTTGGGTGGTATTTTAATTAATGTCAGATTTAATTTCCCTTAATCAATGGGGTAATAATAATAGTGTATGTAATATGTCTGTACTGTCATGACTGGTTTGACCTGAGAGGGTGTTTGGGATGTGAGAAGAGTATAAAGGTTGATGTCCTTGGGAAGTACTGTACTGTATTGGTACTATCATGACCTGCAAACACTGAGGGAAGGCTAGAGTGAGGTGTGAGGTCATTGTATCATCTGGAGGTACTTGTTCTCTTCCTGCAGTGAAGTTAAGGAGGAGGTCATATCATTGATAACCATATTGGAGGTCTCGGCAAGGGCGGCGGGGGGAAGGGGCGTGGCAAACCTCGACCCCGCCTGCTGCTGGGGAGTCGGGGCAGGGCTGGGGGCGGTATATCCAGCCACCGTGCCATTGGGGTTGAGTTGGGGCTTTTGGTCAGTAGTGCTGGTGACCTCCTCCTTCACTGCTGTAGAGGACCAGGAGCGACACTGCTGTACATACTCCAGTGTCCGTTGGTACCGGTCTGGTCGCATGAAGCCAGTCGCTGTGCTTTGTCCTGTTCCTGACCCACCCTGCTGACCACCTGCATTACCAACCACCTTCTTGTCCTCGCCACCACTTGCCGCCACAGACACTTCACCACCCGCTGTAGCTACTGGGGCTGTTGGTGGTTGTGGATGAGGTTGGGCTTGGGGTTGGGGCTGGGGCTGGGGCTGCGGTTGCTGCTGCTGTGTGGTATTATTGCCGGCAGGTGTGGGTGGTTCCTGTGGTTGTGGGGCTGTGGGAGCAGGCCGGGTTGGTGGACGGGCCCTGGGTTTGGTCTGGGAGCTCTGACTAACGTCCCCACACTGTACATCACCACCCATGCTCCCGGGGAAGTTGAGGGGTGTCATTGGGTATTGCTGTTGTTGTTGTTGTTGCTGACCAGGATATCCTTGTTGCTGCTGATGGTTGTACTGGCCTGGGTACTGTGCTGTCATGGCCATCTGCCCCTGCCACCCGGCCATGGCACCCTGCTGCTGGCTCTGATAGGGTGTCATGTCTCCGGTGCGGCCTTGGCAGCCAGCACACGGGGACTGGTAGGCTTGAGCGGGTAGGCTTGGGGGCGCCAGGTGACCACAAGCATGGACGGGGCCATACCCACCCTGGCTCATCCCATAACCCCCTTGTTGTGATCCCATTCCTGCATACCGACCTGGCTGCATCATGGGACCATATCCGTGCTGCCCAATGATCTGGCCTGGGTATTGGTGACCAGGGTAGCCCTGCATGGGATAACCTTGCCCCATTCCCTGTTGGTAACCCTGCTGGTACTGGTATTGATGCTGAGGAGGTGCAGGAGATGCCATGTAATTAGGTGGGTGTGCAGGGGAGGGAGCAGAGTATCCGGGTGAGGCCTGGGGGTACTGGTAAGGGGATTGCACTTGTGCCGCATACCCTGGGCTGACCACAGATGGGTTGGGGTACACCTGGCCACTGTAGGCTGGGGAAGGCTGCTGGGGTCCTGGAGTTCCAACCTGACGACGCCCATCCTTACACTCAGTCTTCAGCTTCTCCGTTGTGCCCTTCTGTTGGAGGGGAGAGAGGAGTTGTTTGTGAAGAGAGGTTGAGGTGAAGATTCATGGAGTGAAAATTAAAAAAGCAAATCAATGGGGAAAAACTTGGACATTTGACAAGATAAACTCATCAGGAACTTAACTTCTTCAGACTAGTAGACACAATTAATTACTTATCTGGAAATTATTTTTTTAGTGAATTGGAAGGGTACTGCTTCCTCCAAACTGTGCCAGGAAACAGATTTTCAATTAGTACCATTAATGGCATCTGTTTCCTGACATGATGTGGAGGAATCACAGACCTTCCAATTCGCCAATTTCCCCTAACTCATGGTAATCTCAATAGACTTTACTCAACACTATTAAACAAGTAGGATGAAGTGTTTCAGAAATTTCAATACAGTAATCCCGTCAGCCTTGAACTTGTTTAAGCCCATCTGTTCATCTAATGTCAGATGCCTTAATCCATAAATAGTATTGCTTCAAATCAACCTGTCCTCTGCCAACCCTCCTCTTTCTCTCTAGCTCAAATAATGTTTATCCATACTTCCTTGAATTTCATCCCTTCACTTCAGTCTTGGCTTGCTCCTTCCTCTAACTAACTCATTCTCATATACCTTTTTAGTCAATTTTATATGGTCAAACCCTCTAAGGATGTTGTTCCTTTAACACTCCAGTACTTTCACCCCAAAGTTGCATCAGGGGATGTCCTTTTATAATTTCACTTTGAGCTGGTCTTTCACCTCTATTAATTGATACAGTACCTACTCTTTCCTTTTTTGTTCACCTCAAACATCTGGAGGTCCCTGCCATTCCCCCCACCCCCCCTTTTTTTTTTTTTAGATCTGCCAATGTTGTCAAAACATAAGACTGTAATTCACTATCTCTGCAGTTTATATAATAAATTTGGTAAAAACTGGCAATTTATGCAATAAAAGACAACTGAGTGATTCAGCAGCAATCTATACCTTCATCTACACACCTGCAATCTAATACTCTGAAGGAACAATAGTAACAAAAAAAAAAAAAAGATTTTTCCTCAAAATTGCTCTCAACACGAGCTCAATGTGAAATGGTGTTCATATCTAAATATTTCTGCAAAATAAAACCTTACCAAGTTGAGGTAGTTGACCATATCATCAGGCAGGACCAGTTTGTTCTCAATGGGTTCATCCTCAGCCACCTGATCCAGTTGTAGGCCGTGGTTGGGGTGGTGGCGGGTGGGGATGGGGGGAAGAGGTGTACGAGGATTAAATGAAGAGTAGCTGTGGTGTCTTTGTAAGCGGTTAATTGTGTTGGGTCCGTTTGTTCCGTTCTCCATTCCTCCACGCTCCAGGGGCCTCACGGGGTCCGACGCTCTCCTGGGACCCTCACAACGCGTGGTGGTGGTATTATTGTGATGGTGACTGTGAGTGTGGTTGGCATTACTCTGGTGATCAATAGGTCCCAGAGCACCCATGGGGTTGTAACTAGTGTTGCCGCCACCATTGGCACACCCGGTCATTAAGGCAGCACCTATGTTACCCACACTTTGGTTGTTATTGCACCAGGCCCCTACACCACCACCAGTACTATTACACCTATTACTTACACCCCCACACCCACACCCTGGACCCACACCACCACACTGTAGGTTGTCTTGGCTCAAGGACATGTTCTGAGTCTGTAGAGATAGAGAGAGAGATTAACACTTAATATTTGTTTACACAAATGTCCAAGAAGATTAGGACACCTGAAATGCTTTAATAAGTCACCAATAATTTTCTCATACCAATATTACATCATGAGTATAATAAATTCTTGGATGCTAATGATAAATAGCTAAGAGTCTCATCAATTTCAGAAATCACCATTCCCTCTTCCTGTATTGTAATTAAGATTAAGTAAAACTCCATGTCAATAATTATGTGGTTGGAAAAAGATTAGCAGCACATAAAATGTAAAGTATCTGACCTGTACGACAAGGTTGGAGGTGTTATAGAGCTCTGAGCCGGTGGCCATCGCTCTCCGTTGCAGCTTGGCCAGGTGTGAGGACATGGACTGGGCAATACCGGCCACATTGTACCCTGAATTTTCTGAAGATCTGCGGGATGACCCAAGGGAGATAGGGTCATAGGGTGAGGGTGCCAAGTTCTGACGACCCATGGACCCCGCTGACATCTGAGACACCTCACTGGACCTTCTGCTGCCCGTGGGATGAAGGAGAGAGGAGGAGTCACTACGCATGCTGCCGTAGTATGTGCTCACAGTGGAGTTGGAGTCTCGCCGGCTGTTGGGCTGCAGGGTCTGGCTGGCTGGGTGGAACTGCAGGTCTGTCAGGGTCTTACGGCCTGGCTGGGAGAGGTTGAGGCCTCCTGAGTTCATTTTGAGGTCGGTGATGCGCTGAGACAATTCTCCGACTCCGCCAACTCCCATTCCCGCCGCTCCTATTGCCCCACCGCTGCCATTATTCCTCCTGGGACCCGACACTCCAGGGATGTTGGGCAAGATGTTCACTAAACCTTTGGCGTGCAGTCTGTTCTTGAGTCTGTTCCTCAGGTTTCTTTCCTGCATGGTGACTTGGCCAGACATGGAGCCTTCGAGTCCATTGAGTGTCGCTGCCACACCAACAGGCAAGTCCACACTAGCCTCCAAGTCGTCGTCTTCTGCTTGGTCCCAACCTCCTTCTTCCTGTTCCAGTATGCCCTCGTATCCTCCTGCAGTCGTGGTGATGTTGTTGTCGCTGATGGGTGCGACTTCCAGCAGGCGGCTCTGTTCCATGGGTGTTCCCCCGCCCCCACCACCCCCTCCAGGGTCCATGTGGGGACTGTGTTGTTGGGGGTCCTGGCCAGGGGAGGTTGGGTCCTGAGGGTTACAAAATATCACTCGTAATGTTCACTACAATCCAAGACTTAAAAAATTATTTTACTTTACTATCAAAAGATGGTTGACCTTTAATTATATTACTTCAGATAAGAGTGGATAATTCCACTAGTTTCCATGAATATTTAGATTCAAAATGACTGAAAGTTACAATAGCTAAATAAAACAAGTGCCCAATCCTAAAACTTTTGAGTTTCGAAAGATCGAAAATTTTAATTTATGATTGACCTTCTCTGTAGAAACATCCATAAAAGGAAGGTTATTATTGTCCTGTTTCCCTGAAATCATATTGTTAGTTCACCAAGAATATATACCCCTTCCTATCTCTGATGATACAACATATTGAAAAGAATAAAGATAAACAGCACGTGTCCTTCAGAAATTAAGCAATAATAATAATAAAACACTCAATTCATTGCTGCCACCTATCATAAGGAGAATGATAGTTGACAGAATGAAGAAGTCTTCAGGTACAGTCACGGTCAAAAAGTTCTGCAATACCTAACCAACCAAACAATAAATTCAGAAAGATAGTTATAACTTTTATTTGTACTCCATTCTTCACTCACTTCACTCTTGACGGAGGGGCTGGAGAGGGACCCGCCCTTGCCTCCATCTGAGTGTGGCGAGCCCTCGGGATGGGTCGCCCCTCCTCCTTCCTTGGCCCCCGTCCCTGCACCGCCTCCGCCCACGCCGCCGCCGCCTCCCCCAGCGTTGGTACTCGGGTGGTCATTCCCTTTGTGTTTCTTAGAGGCGTAGAAGTCGGCGCCGTGGACAGTTTTGACGTGCTTGCGTAGTGAGGACGGATCGGTGTAGCGTTTGGTGCACCCCGGGGCCTTACACACGTACGGTTTCTGTAGACAACAACCCACATCAGTTACAGAAATGCAGGAATAAAGAATTGTATGATAGAAGGAAAGAATGGGAGTAGTCAAATGAAAAATGTATCGTGAAGTTTCTGAACACATCAACAAACAACAATTACAGAAACACATGATTAATGGGAGGTTCTTTTGTTAATGAATTTGAAGGTATTTAATTCCTCCAAACTATGCCGAGAAAAGGATCATTTGTTAGTACCAGAGTTAAGAGAAATCAATAGGAGAGGTCGGAGAAGTCAGTAACCTTCCAATTTACCAACATGAAAATCTACCCTTAAATGAAAGAATGTGAATAGAAAATGAAAAATGTTGTGTATACCTGGAAACATATTGCTATCTGATTACATAAATAATTCTAAAGACTTTTCACCACATAAATAACAGTTAGGGAGAAGGGCTGGATGACTAAATGAAAGGATGAGAGCAGAAAAGGTACAGTTGCCAAAAATGGTTTTGCGACAAAGCTTGATAGATCTTTAACCCTAGTAATATCCACAACTATTTGTATGGACTATAAGCATGTATAACAGAAGGAAATATACATATCCTTCTGTCATACATAGTTATAATCCCTACAAACAGCTATGGACATTAATATATTTAATGTTGTATCAGTAATTGTCGCAATACCTTTTTTGGCAACTACACTTGAAATATATAGTGAAATGAGTACCATACGTAAAGATACCTGTGTACTGTCGTTTCTGAGGGAATCACACACACACACCCAGACGTTGGCACACCCCCGACACCCATTCCTTAACTGTAAACACCCACACCTACACCCATACCCAAACGTTAGCACACCCACACTTTTAACAAACCTACACATCTTCCCACACCCACACCTACACACAAACACACACACCAAAACAAACCCACACCTACACATCTTCCCACACCCACACCTACACACCTTAACACACACACACACTACAACAAACCCACACCTACACACTTTAACACACACACAATACAACAAACCCACACCTACATACTGTAACACACCCACACCTTCCCACACCACCACGAGCACCAGTCATCCCTCACGTTACAATCTTAATGAAGATCTTAAAGGCAACAGTAGACGCGAGAAATATTAGTAGCCACACCCAGACTCTCTATGTCCTGCTGTCTTGTCCACCCTCCCTGTCTGTCTGTCTGTCCTGCTGTCTTGTCCACCCTCCCTGTCTGTCTGTGTGTGTGTCTGTCTTGTCCACCCTCCCTGTCTGTCTGTCTGTGTCACACACACACACACACATACAGCTACCACTTCTACCAACCTCCTTACACACACACACAGCTACCACTTCTACCCTCCTTACACACACACACAAACATACACAAAAACAACACACACCTACCACTTCTACCACCCTCCTTACACACACACACAAAAACACACACCTACCACCCCTACCACCCTCCTTACACACACACACACACAAAAACACACACCTACCACTTGTGCCACCTTCCTTGCAGCCACACACACACACACACCTACCACTTCTACCACCCTCCTTACACACACACACACACACACCTACCACTTGTGCCACCTTCCTTGCAGCCACACCCAACACAGTCACACTTTCCACATCAATCCACAATTGTCGTGATGTGACTCCAACCACCACACCCTCACTAAGTCCCCCCCCCCCTTCACCCCTCACCCTTACCCCCCCCCCCCCTCATCCCTCACTAACCCCCCCACCCACCCACACCCACCTTCCCTCACCCATTCACCCCAACCCAACTTACTCACCTCCAAACTTAATTAACCCAACCTAACCCACCGTAAGTGACTCACCTCATTGGAGTGTGTTCTGTTCTGGTGTTTGGCTCTGTCTGATGCGTTGGAGAAGGCTTTGGTACATCCTGGGAACTCACACATGTATGGCTTCTCCCCGGTGTGTGAACGGAGGTGTGTCTTGAGGTTCTCCAGTCGTGAGTATGCCTTGTAACATCCTTCAAACTGTGGTGGTGGAAGGGGAGAGTAATTAGTGATGATAACAACACCACTAATACTACTAATACTACTATTAATAATAATAATTAAACAATAATCATAATAAAATAATAATAATAATAATTAAAAAATAAATAAATAATAATAATAATAAATAGTAATCTCCCATCTTTCCTTCTACTTTGCTGTCCTTTCCCTCACAGCAACAGGAGAGATAATATAGCTTAATTTAACAGCCTCATCACCACCAACATCACACTCATCACCATCACAATCATCACCACCACCAACACCATCACCACCATCACCACAATCATCACCACCACCAACACAATCACTACTATTATTACACCCTCATCACCACCACCATCACAATCACCACCACCACCATCACAATCACCAATAAGGTCAAGGGGTCATAAGGTCGATATTGGAGTCATGTGAGAACAAATGGGTTACCTTAATGATCTCAATAATACACTTCCTGGCTGGGACGATAAATGGTGGTGGTAGTGTTGTAATGGTAGTGGTAGGGTGGTGGTGGTGGTGGTGGTGGTGGTGTAATGGTAGTGGTGGTGGTGGTGGTGTAGTAATGGTAGTTGTGGTGGTAACAGTGAAGGTGGGATGATGATGGTGGTAGTGGTAGTGAAACACGTTATAATTAGGGCACTGCAGGGACACACACACACACACAACACATGGCAAGCGTAATCATTCACCCTCACTGCTCTTTGGATAGGAAGCAAATGTCGTGTTGCTAGACTAACTTGTAAGGTGTTCACAGTGTTATATGTTGTGACTTGTGATTGTTTTGTATATAAGTTAGTGTTTTGTTTTGCTAGGCTAACTTGTAAGGTGTTCAGAGTGTTGTGTGTTGTGACTTGTGATTGTTTTGTATATAAGTTAGTGTTTTGTGGTGCTAGACTAACTTGTAAGGTATTCAGAGTGTATAATGTAGATACGGGAAATACAAATATCACTTACAGCAGATACAGGAAATACAAGTCAGACACATAAAACAGATATAAGAAATACAATTAACACAAAGTAGATACATAAAATACAAGTAGGCAACATCATAAAGCAGATCTATATACAGGGAATGCAAGAAATACAAAAAAAAAAAAAAATTACAAGTAGCCACACTCACGGTACACTTATGAGGCTTCTCCCCCGTGTGTCGTCTCATGTGTACAACCAACATGTACTGAGCCTTGAACGGTTTCTCCTCTCGTGAACACTCCTTCCATCGACACACGAACGATTTCTTGTTGGCGTGGATGTGGTCGTTGTTGAGGTGCTGTAAATATAGAGACAAAACACAATGCATTAAAAAGGTCCCTGTGTTGGCGTGGTAAAAGTGACCCTGTGTTCTGGATATAAATAAATCACAGAAATTAAAAGTGACCCTGTGATCTCGATACAAAAAAAAAAACAAAGAAATTAAAAGTGACCCTGTAATCTGGATATAAAGAAAACATAGACATTAAAAGTGACCCTGTGATCTGAATATAAAAAAAACACAGACATTAAAAGTGACCCTGTGATCTGGATATAAAAAAAACATAGACATTAAAAGTGATGGAAGTTAGCGACGAGTACCTCAAACATTACCACGAAACAAACAACATACACCTACATTAATGGGAAATTCTCTTGTTGTTGGGTGAATTGGAAAAGTCTTCTCTGATTCCTCCAAACTATGCCACGAAACAACAGATCCCCTTTTAGTAACACAGAGGTGATTTGTTTCCTGGCACAGTTTGGAGGAATCAGCTTCCCCCCAATTTACCACATAGAGAATCTCCCTTTAAGGACCCTGTGATGTAGTCAGAAAATTGGAGGTTAGCGAGTCCTTCAAATATTGCCACGAAACACCAATTATATGGAAGGAGTTTGTTTCATGGCATAGTCAAGAGGAATCAGAAGCCTTCAATTTTCATACACGAACACAGGGTCCTTAAAAGAGCTTCTTGTTTCGTGATAATTATAGTCAGGAGGAATCAGAAGCTTTTAATCAATCCAGAAAATATATCAATTAATCAATCACTCAATCAGTTCTACACACCCTTTGTACTGTGTGTGTGTGTGTGTGTGTGTGTAGATAAGATAGTCAGTCAGCCTTACATGTCCTGTGTGTGTGTGTGTGTGTGTGTGTGTGTGTTACCTTTAGGTGTATGCATGTTTGATGTGACTGAAGAAAGAGTGTGTGTGTGTGTGTGTGTCATGACTGGCTGAGACCAAAGAAACACCACCATCAACATCCAGCCAAACTTTCCTCACTTTTTTCCCACAAACAATATTTCCTATACCAATCATTATTTTTCTATTTCACATTCCCTCCCTTTTACAAATTTTCTTCTGCCTTTTTTTTAATTTCACTCACACATTTTTCTTCATATTTTTTATTCTCTGCATACACTTTTGTCCACATATTATTTATCCTATTTTTATTCAATGTATACGCATTTATCGTAATTCTGTATTAAATTCATACACATTCCTCCGCATGTATCATATTTTTCTTCATTCTTTACATACACATTTCTTCACATATTATCATACGTTTTACTCTATTCATACACATACATTTCCATCTGCAAAATTTCTTCGACATTATTATTATTATTATTATTATATAGTTATGTATTTTTAAAGTTTATCTCATGCACTTTTTTTCTCCATCCACATTTTAAAATATATATTATATACTGTATATATATATATTTTTTTTTACCCTGTGGCATCTGGCAACTCATGAGGCGACTTGGAACGCCACAAGTTGAAAGAGACATAAACAAATAACAAAAAAATATTAAGACATCATTTATTTGACCGCGGCCGTACGTTGTGAAGAGATGAGAGGAGGGGGAGGGGAGGGAAAAAGATGAAGGAGGGAGGGTAGGGAGGGAGGGAGAAAGATGTAGGAAGGAGGGATAGGAAATGAGGGAAGGAGGGACTGAGGGAGGGAGATGAAGATGATGGAAGGAGGAAGATGAAAGAGAGAAGGAGGGAGATGGGGATGGAAGGGGGAAGGAAGATGGGGGAGAAAGGGAGAGGAATATGGGGGAGGAGGGGAGAGGGAGAGGAAGGAGGGGAGAGGAAGATGAGGGAGGGAAGGAGGGGGAGGAAGATGAGGGAGAGGGAGGGAAGGAGGGGGAGGGGGGAGGGAGAGGAATATAGGGAGGAAGATGAGGGAGGGAATGAGAGGGAGCAAAGAGAAGATGAGGGAGGAAGGGGGGTCATCTGTGGTTCTCATACATTACCCTAATACATCAACGGTCTAGGCCACAGGTATGAGGGAGGAAGATGAGGGGGGGGAGGGAGAGATAGATGAGGGGGGGAGGGAAGGAGTGCGGGTTGCCAGTACAGCAATTATTTCTCCTTTTTTTTTTTGTATACCGACTAATTTTTTTATTTTTTTTTAAGGGGGTTACACACTTTTGGTACATTAGAACAACTTTATTCCTCCAAAGTGTATGCCATGAAACAGAAAATTAATGGTGTTCTGTTGTTGCCTGGAATAGTTTGGAGGTGTGACTTGCTCCTTCCATATAGGTGTGTGTGTGTTTGGAGGCTTCTGATTCCTCCTGACTGACTATGCCTAGCTGCCACGAAACAAGCTCCTTCCATATAGGTGTGTGTGTGTGTGTGTGTGTTTCGTGGCAATATTTGAAGGACTCGCTAACTTCCAATTATCTGACTACATCTCGTGCATGGTTCGATAAGAGGGAAAGTAGCAACTGATTCCTTCAAACTACTCCAAGCAACAGAACACCCTTATTTTTGTCCATCTGGTCCTGTTTCCTGGCATACTTTGGAGGAATCATGGCACTCCAATGTAACCAAAGTGAATTATCCCCACAATAGTGAAACCCTCATTTCTAATTAAATATTTTTCTATTGTTACAAGTTAGTAAATGATTAGTTAGTAAATGTTGTATTATTTTCTGTGCCGCTTCATTTCTCCTCCTCCTCGTCTTCCTTCTCCTTCTCTCCTCCTCCTCCTCTTCTTCCTCCTCCTCCTCCTCCTCGTCTTCCTCCTCCTAATCATTCTCTTCCTCCTCCTCCTCCTCCTCCTTATCTTCCTCCTCCTCCTCCTCCTCCTCCTAATCCTTCTCCTTCTCCTTCTCATCTTCCTCCTCATCCTCCTTCTCGTCTTCCTCCTTCTCTTCCTCCTTCTCTTCTCCTTCTCCTCCTCGTCTTCCTCCTCTTCCTCCTCCTCGTCTTCCTCCTCCTCCTCCTCCTCCTCCTCCTCCTCCTCCTCCTCCTCCTCCTCCTCCTCCTCCTCCTCATCCTCTTCCTCCTCCTCCTCCTCCTTCTTCTATCCTTCGTATAAATTAAGTTATCTTGTGGTTTTCTCCTGCTCGTGACATTGAAAACCAGAAACGTACTCATTTTTTTTTTCCAACTTATTTTTCATTATTATTTATTTATTTACATATATTTATTTTTATTTTGTTGTGGTCAGTTTGGAGGGCTACTGATTCCTCCAAAGACTATGCCAGGAAACAGACTCTTGCAGTGCCTCAGTAACTATAATAGGGAATTTTTGTTGGATTGCATCGTTTGGAGGAATCATTTTTATCCTACTTTTTATTCTATGCATATACACATTTCCAATTTGTAAATTTTCCTCATTATTATTATTTCTCTCTCATGTCTCTGTCTCTCTCTCTCTCTCTTTCTCTCACGTGTTGTTCTCTACCTACCTCTAACTATCTAACTATCTATCTATCAATTTACTTATCACTTTCTCTCTCTCTCACACGTGTTCTCTACCTACCTATATCTAACTATCTATATCAATTTACTTATTCCTCTCTCTCTCTCTCTCTCTCCTCTCTCTCTCTCTCTCTCCTCTCTCTCTCTCTCTCTCTCTCTCTCTCTCTCTCTCTCTCTCTCTCTCAGCCGTGCCGAAGTGAGAGAAAAAGAGATTTACATAGATACAGAGAGACAGAAAGAGAAGGGGAGAGAAAAATACAAAGATAATAGGAGAGAAATGCAGATAAAGGTAAATAAATTGGGTACAAAAAGGAGAGAGAGAGAGAGAGAGAGAGAGAAGAGAGAGAGAGAGAGAGAGAGAGAGAGAGAGAGAGAGAGAGAGAGAGAAAATTATAAGAGGAAGAGAAGTAAGCAAAAAAATAATAATAATATAAATAATGATAAGTTGGGAGGAGGAAGAAATGGAATTGCGTCTCACCCAAGTTAATAATATCTTAATTCTCTCTCTCTCTCTCTCTCTCTCTCTCTCTCTCTCTCTCTCTCTCTCTCTCTCTCTCTCTCTCTCTCAACAGTTCAGCCATGCATGGTAGTAAAAGAAGTAGTAGAGATAGTAATGGTAGTATTGTGGTAGTAGTAGGAAGGTGGTAGTGAGGATGTGGTAGATAGATAGACAGATAGATAGATAGAATGGTAGTGAAAGTGTGGTAGGAAGGTAGATAGACAAATAGATAGATAGGTTAGCAGAAAACAGACAGAAATAGATAGATAGGTAAGTAGGCAGATAGATAGATAAGCAAGTAGACAGACAGAAAAATAGATAGATAGATAGTTAAAAAGATACAGATAAATAAATAGGTAAACAGACAGACATAGATAAATACAGATAAATAAATATGTAAACAGACAGACATAGATAAATAGACAGATAAATAAATATGTAAACAGACAGACGTAGATAAATAGACAGATAAATAAATATGTAGGCAGGCAAACATACATAGATAGATAGATAAATAGATATGTAGGCAGGCAGACATACATAGATAGATAGATAGATAGACAGACAGACACACAGACAGGCAGACAGGTGGGTGGGTGGTAGGGGAAGGAGAAACTGGATTGTGTTAATGATAATGCTGATGAAATTTTGGTAGGTGGTGTGATAAATAGTAGATGATGATAGTAATGGTGAGAGAGAGAGAGAGAGAGAGAGAGAGAGAGTCACTACCATCAACATTATTATTATTATTACCACCCCCACTCACCCCACCAATACCAATACCAATACCACCTACCACACTACCACTCACTCACACTACCACACTACAAATACCACCCACCCACTACCACTACCAATACCACCCACTCACACCCACTACCAATACCACCCACCCACTACCACACTACCAATACCACCCACCCACTACCACCCCACCATACCACCCACCACACAATACCACCCCCACCACACTACCACCACCATCACCACCATCGCCACAGCTACCACAACTACCACAATTACCACCACCAAATTGGGAGCCTCAGGGCTGGCCAGGTATGAAGTTGTCAGCCCCCCCCCCCCCTCCCTCTCTCTCTCTCTCTCTCTCTCTCTCTCTCTCTCTCTCTCTCTCTCTCTCTCTCTCTCAAGACATAACGTGTGTGTGTGTGCGTGTGAGTGTGTGTTTGCGTGTGTGTGTGTGTTTGCGTGTGTGTGTGTGTGTTACAATGAGAACTAGAACCACATCCAGAGTATTTTATTTTATTTTCCACGAATGCTCAGAATCGTAGCATCAATTAAAAAAGTAAAACAATAATAATAATAATAATAATAATAATAACAATAATAATAATAATAATAATAACACCTACTCATGTTTCTCAGCCTCGCCCTCTTTTCTGTCCAAGTTCCCAAGCGAGAGTGAACCGGTATGGTGTCTGCGTTTCACACACACACACACACAGACACACACATATACACACGACTGGTCAACTCTGGAACACTCTACTTTCATCCATCTTTCCCTCTCACTTAATAAATATAATAATAACAACAACTTTCATAACATAATATTATTATTATTATTACCATTCTTCTTATCATTATTATTATTATTATTATTATTATCATAACTATCATTTATTATTATTATTATCATAACTATCATTTATTATTATTATTATCATAACTATCATTTATTTTTATTATTATTATCATAACTATCATTTTTTATTATTATTATCATCATCATCATAACTATCTTCTACTATTATTACTATAATCATCTTACTACCACAATTACCATCACATATCACCACAATTACCATCACATATCACCACACCTACCACAATTACCAGCATATGCAACCACGAAAATTACTTACTTCTCCCCACTGCACCAAGCTGACCACCTACTACCACAACTACCTACCACTATCATCACCACTTACTACCACAATCACCTAATACTACTGCTACCACTATCCTCACCAAATGCTACTACTACTACTACTACCACTACCTACCACTATCATCACCTACTACTACTACCACTATTATCACAAACTGCCGTTACTACTACCACCACTACCTACCACTATCATCACCAACTACTACTACTACTTCACTACCTCCCATTACTACCACTATTATCACTCACTACCTACCACTACTACCAGTACTACCACCAACTGCGATTACTACTACGACTACTACTACCATCCTCACTACTACTATTAACCATCATCACCATCACTACCACCTACTACCATAACTACCACCACACCATCCCCTCACTACCACCACCTACCACTACTACCACAATTCGCGGTTTTTTGTTGTGGTTGTTGAAGTCATAAGTCAGCCTAGGGCCTTCTCTCTCTCTCTCTCTCTCTCTCTCTCTCTCTCTCTCTCTCTCTCTCTCTCTCCTGGACCAAATCACCTATCTATCTATCTATTTATTTATCTATCTGTACATCCATTTATCTATCCACCCTTCCCTCCATCCTCCATCCACTTCTCTCTAACCTTAGCCAAATCATCTATCCATCCATCCTTCCACTTCTCCTTCCATCTCTCCATCCATCCCTCACCTTAACCAAATTACCTATCTATACCTCCACCTCTCACTCATCCACTCCTCCCTCCCTCACTCCACACTCACTCATCCACCACTCCCTCACACACTCCACACTCACTCATCCACCCCTCCCTCACACACTCCACACTCACTCATCCACCCCTCCTTCACTCCACACTCACTCATCCACCCCTCCCTCCCTCACTCATCCACCCTACCCTCACACACTCCACACTCACTCATCCACCCCTCCCTCCCTCACTCCACCTCTCTCTCCCTCACTCCACCTCTCTCTCCTTCACTCCCACCTCTCCCTCCCTGCCTGCCTTCACATACCTTGACCAAATCATCCTGTGTGTTGAAGTCCTTATTACATTCCTCCAGTGGCAATGTGTCTCTATAAAGTCAGGGGGCTCTTCCTTCATACGTCCTCGTCCCCTCTGGTGGCTGCATCAACTCGAGGACCACCACCACTACCTACTCCAACTACTACTCCAACTGATGCTACTCCTCCACCAACACCACCGACACCACACGCCCCACCGCCACCACCTCCCTCCTCCTCCACCTCCTCCTCCGACTTGGGTGGTGCTGGATACCTCCTTCTTGACCTTGTTGCCTCCTCCAGCCTTGTCCTCCTCCATGGTACTGCTGGTGATGGTTGGGGAGGCCTTCTTCTCCACCTGCAGGAGAGAGAGAGGAAAGGTTACGTTAGGTTAGTTTAGGTTAGGTTAGTTTTATTTAGATTGGGTTAGGTTAGTTTGGTTTTATTTAAGTTAGGTTGGTTTGGGTTGGGTTGGGTTGGGTTGGGTTAGGTTAATTTGGTTTTATTTAGGTTGCTCCGAGTCAATCAATTAGTATTATTTTGCAATACGAATTAAGTCACACAAAAAATGGTTTAAAAAAAAAGTTAAGGAAATTCAAGGAGTGTACTACAGGGTTAGGCAGGGTTAAGGGAAAACCAGAGAATGTTGGAGAGTAAGTAAGTAAGTAAGAGAGTAAGGCAGGAGTGAGAGAATTAGAGAGATTATGAGAAAGCAAGAGAGAGTGAGAGTGCTAGGAGGAGTGACTGAGAGTGAGAGCCAGGGAAAGTAAGAGAGTGCCAGAGAGTGTAAGATTAGAGTTCCAGGGAGAGTAAGAGAGCCAGGGAGAGTAAGAGAGTGCCAGAGAGTGTAAGATTAGAGTGCCAGGGAGAGTAAGAGAGTGCCAGGGAGAGTAAGAGAGAGCCAGGAAGAGTAAGAGAGAGCCAGGGAGAGTAAGAGAGAGCCAGGGAGAGTAAGAGAGAGCCAGGGAGAGTAAGAGAGAGCCAGGGAGAGTAAGAGAGTGCCAGGGAGTGTAAGAGAGTGTCAGGGAGAGTAAGAGAGTGCCAGGGAGTGTAAGAGAGTGCCAGGGAGAGTAAGAGAGTACCAGGGAGAGTAAGAGAGAGCCAGGGAGAGTAAGAGAGTGCCAGGGAGAGTAAGAGAGTGCCTGGGAAAGATTGAATGAGTGAGAATAACACACACACACACACACACACACTACATATACTTACATCACTCTTGGGTGGTAGTGTGGGTAGTGAGGGCTGTGAGGCGAGGGAAAAGATGGACTGATGTGTGGTTAAGGAGGGTGAATGTTGTAGTAAGGGGGAAGGGGCCAGGAACGGTGACCCAGGGAGAGACGCCCCCCTCATCAGATGTGCCTGTAACTGCTGTAGGTGGGTCGCCGCCCCCATACCAGCGTGTACGCCCCCCAGCGCCGGTGAGATGGCTCCTGTAGATGACACACACACACACACACACAGATAGATAAGAGTTAGTGAAAACAACAATAATCAACATAATTATTATTTAGATAAAGATAATATTTATATTAGTGAACGTACAGTGAGTGACAGTGTAAACAATAAACATCAACATTATTATTATTATTATTTAGTCCAAGATAATATTATACAGTGAGTGACAGTGAAAACAGACTCGAAAAAATGGTGTTGCAAAATTATATATACCCGTCTGTATATTTCTGTATTAATGGGTTCATATACTTTACTTACAGACCCCCAATGATGGTGACTGTACTACAACAACAACAACAACAACAACAACAACACACACACAACATACACACACACACACACACACACACACACACACACACACACACACACACACACACATACTAATGGTGAAAAATGCCCCGACTGACCCTTGCCCTTCTTAGTAGTAGTGGTGGTTGTGGGTGAATGTCATGTTTGTTGGTGAATTGGGAATGCTACTGAATCCACCACACTACTCCACAACACAAAATGACCTCACAGTGTTACTCATTGGGCATCTGTTTATTATTAGTATTTATTCTAATAGTTAGGAAAAAAAACATACATACCTGCCGAGAGATGCCCGTAAGATCCACTGGCGGAGGAAGATCTGGAGCCGTTCATGATAGACACGAGGGAGTTGGGGCTGAAGCGAATCATTGAGTTGATATCGAAGGAGTCGCTGTAGGGGGAACAGGAGAGGGCACGCTTACGGCTCTGACGAAGGCTGGGGCGTGGTGAGGGAAGCCGGAACCTGTAGAAGGAAGGGAGAGTGTGAAAAGGATGGTTAGTTAGTTAGTTAGTTAGTTAATAAATGGTGTTGGTGGTTGCTTTGTTATATGTATACACTTACTACTGCAGAAGGCGGTGACGAAGGTAGTGAGAGAGAGAGAGAGAGAGAACATATAAAAATAATAAAGGGTTTGAAGATAGGTAAAGGATATGAAAGAGAAAGAGAGAGAGGTTGGCTAAATTTTGATAACATTTAACAGACTATTACTACTACTAACCACCATAACAACTATTACAACTACCACTACTACCTACCACAATTACAATTATTACAACCACTACTACCTACCACAATTACAATTATTATTACCACTACTACCTACCACAATTACAATTATTACTACCACTACTACCTACCACAATCACAATTATTACAACCACTACTACCTACCACAATTACAATTATTACAACCACTACTACCTACCACAATCACAATTATTACAACCACTATTACCTACCACAATCACAAATATTACAACCACCACTATCACAATTATTACAACCACCACTATCACTACCACAATTACAATTATTACAACCACTACTACCTACCACAATCACAATTATTACAACCACCATTATCACTACCACCACCACCATCACTATCAATCACTACCACTACTACAACCACCACTACAACCATCACAACCACTATCTCACCTCACTACAACAATCATCCATCATTTCAACTCAGAATGACCTCTCTCTCTCTCTCTCTCTCTCTCTCTCTCTCTCTCTCTCTCTCTCTCACTTAATCCATACTTCCCCAACCAGCTCTGACCCCCCCCTCCCCCCTACCCCCCCCTTCACTCCATGTTAGGGTGATGGATGGGGTGGGTGGTGAGATGTTAATACGAGGTGAGGGCTGGGCTGGGGTGAGGGGTGAAGGGTGAGGTGAGGGCTGGGCTGGAGTGAAGGGTGAGGGAGGGGCTGGGGTGAAGGGTGAGGTTTGGGCTGGGGTGAAGGGTGACGTTTGGGCTGGGGTGAAGGGTGAGGTTTGGGCTGGGGTGAAGGGTGACGTTTGGGCTGGGGTGAGGGGTGAAGGGTGAGGGCTGGGCTGGGCTGGGGTGAAGGGTGAGGTTTTGGGCTGGGGTGCTGGGGTGAGGTTTGGGCTGGGGTGAGGTTTGGGCTGGGGTGAAGGGTGAGGTTTGGGTTGGGCTGGGGTGAAGGGTGAGGTTTGGGCTGGGGTGAAGGGTGAGGTTTGGGCTGGGGTGAAGGGGGAGGTTTGGGTTGGGGTGAATGTGTCTGTCTCTCTCTCTCTCTCTCTCTCTCTCTCTCTCTCTCTCGTCTCTCTCTCTCTCTCTCTCTCTTACATTACCTCTCCACGATCTACCACCTCCATCCCTCTCTCCTCTATCATTTTCCTCCCACTCCCTCCCTCCCTTTCTCTCTCCATCCCTCCATCACTCATCAGACCTTCCCTCCTCATAATCAGTCTCTCTCTCTCTCTCTCTCTCTCTCTCTCTCTCTCTCTCTCTCTCTCTCTCTTATTCTCTCTCCTCTCTCTCATTTCTTCCTTCCTTCTCTCCCTCCCTTCCTTCCATCTATCTTCGAATATTATTTCTTTCCTACTTCTCTCCTCTCTCATTTCTTCCTTCCTTCTCTCCTTCTCATTTTACTCTACCTTTTCCCCTCTTTCCTTATATCTTCCTTCCATCCTTCAATTATCCTTCTTCCTCCTTCCATTTATTTTTTTTCATCTCTCCACCTTACTATTTTTTTAAAGTAAAATAATAATAATAATAATAATAATAATAAAAATAATAAAAATAATAATAATAAAAATAATAATAATAATAATAATAATAAAAATAATAATAATAATAATAATAATGTCGTATTTTCTTAAAGTTGATAATAATAATAATAATGTGTTTCTATGTAACTCTTCACACCTAACCTAACTTCTCCCTCCTTCACTCTCTCTCTCTCTCTCTCTCTCTCTCTCTCTCGTCCCTTTCAATTTGTCACGCTCATTTCAACATTTCTCTCAATGCATTTTTAAATCTTTTTCCTTCCTTCCTTCTTTATTTATTTCTTTTTTTCCATCTTTCTCTCTGCGTGTCTCTCTATAAGTGTGTATGTATGTATTTTATTAATCTCTCTCTCTCTCTCTCTCTCTCTCTCTCCTCTCTCTCTCTCTCTCTCTCTCCACAAATCTTTAACTCCCTTCCCTCCACCATCCTAATCCCCATCCCCTCCTTCTACCATCCTCCACCATCCTCTTCCAGTCTCTCTTATCCCCATCTCCCATCCTCCACCATCCCACCTACTCTCTCTCTCTCTCTCTCTCTCTCTCTCTCTCTTCTCTCTCTCTCTCTCTCTCTCTCTCTCTCTCTCTCTCTCTCTCTCTCTCTCTCTCTCTCTCTCTCTCTCTCTCTCTCTCTTCCCCACATCGGCAGGCTCCCAACTCAATTTCGTAGCAATGTCTGTATCAGCGACTAGTGCCCGCAATGACTATATTTACTCGCCCTGTGAAGTGGGTGGCAGGTGGCAGAGGACGAGAGGCAGGCGGGTGGTGAGGTATTAAGGGAGGGTGTGTGTGTGTGTGTGTGTGTGTGTGTGTGTGTGTGTGTGTGTGTGTGTGTGTGTGTGTGTGTGTGTGTGTCTGTGTGTGTGTGTGTGTGTTGTTGTTTGCCTGCAGGGGATTGGTTGGATTGGGTAGGTAGGATGGTAGGTTAGGTTAGGGGGATTGGGTTGGATGGTAGATAGAGAGAGGGAGGGAGGTGTGTGTGTGTGTGAGGATAGGGGATTGAGACTGGGGATGCATGGGGAAGGGAGAGGGAGGTAATGTAAGTGATTGGATGGGGCGGGTGGATAGAGAGAGAGAGGGATGGAGGGAGGGGGGAGAAGGTAAGCAGGAGATGGAAGGAGGAAAGGAGGGAGGGAGGAAAGGAGGGAGGGAGAAGGTGAG